>WSYH01006407.1:0-38444 GCA_036426205.1 Ascaphus truei
AAGCCTTTTAATAGTAATAGTATAAACCAGTTATTTTGTAAAGAGGGATTTGGTATTTACAGTTCCATGGCCAATCCCTTTAACCACATACACATACAATTTAATAGCATATATATACATGCTTGTTTAATATCCACGCGGTGTGCTGCTGTTTTCTGTCTGCTCTGGGGTTCCTCTGTCTGTCTGTCGTCTCCTTGTTTGCTCCTGTCCTCTGTCCATATAGTTTCCTGTTCCTCCCTTGCCTTTGTTTTATGTCCAAACTCCCCATGCTTCTTCGCTTCTGTTCTGTTTTGCATCCTGTTCATATTAAAGGTCCTTGCTATTGAACTAGATTGCCCCAGTCTGTTTCCTGCTAGCAAGTCTAAGTCATGTTCCTGCTCCCAAGTCTAGTCCCTGCTCCTTAGTCCTCAGTTCCTGCTCCATTGTCCTGCTCTTGCGTTCTTGTTGCCGACCTGCCTGTGACCATGATGATCGTTGCTGCTTTACGTAGCTGCCTGACCCCCGACCCTGCTTGTGACCACAACACCGATCCGGCTTGCTGCCTTCACTAACCGCGCTGTGTGACCCCAACATCTTTGCCTGCTCCCCGCTGTTCCAGCCACAGAGGTGCTAACCGCTCCAGGAGTCTCCCCGACACACTTACAGATACAGACTCTTCAATCAACTGAGGATCAGGCACGTCAAGAGGAGACCCCTCATCGCTGTAAGGGTTCCAGTCCAGGCTTTGGCTGGAACCCTCCCTTACCTGGCTGCTGTGGACATTTTGGTTACTGGCGCAGCCTGCTTTATTGGCTGCACCTGTTCCTGGGCTTAAAAATCAGCCAGTGACTCCAGTTCCCTGCCTGCATTTTATGCTTTTAGCTGTGTTCCTGGCCACCCTACTGCCTTCTAGTTCCTGGGCATTCTCCATTCCTGAGCCTTCCGTGTGGCTTGCCTGTTGCTGTGGCTTGCTTTTCCCTGTGCTTCCCCGTTCCTGAGCCTTCTTTGTGGCTTGCCTATAGCTTTGGCGTGCCTATCCCTGTGGCTCCCTCGTTCATTGATTTCCTGTTCTGACCCCGGACCGTGACCCCGACCTCGCTGTTCTGCCTGCCCGGACCCTTTGCCCTGTTGCCTGGATTCTGCACACACTGCCGCCAGCCCTGACCCCTGCCTGCTTACCCGACTATGGATACTCTTAAGGACTCTGTCCCTTGGCTTTGGTTGGTTATTTTGTGTCCCTACTTCAGCCCTGCGGGTCTGCTTCCTGATTGGAGACGAGCACCGTAACAATCGCAAGGCCATGAATGGCCTCGATTAACAGTACTGTACAAGCCATCAGCATGGATTTATTTAGATTTTTATTTTTCTGGATTTTTTTGCTTTGGTTGGCCCATTGGCCTGTTTATTTTTTATTTTTCTTTTTCCTTTTTATGGTTTTGGCCATCGGCTCGTCGAAAGTATTTTTTAGGGTTGTGCATAGGCCATTTTGGGGGATTGTTTCAAGGAGGCTTATTCCATGAAGATGGTGACATCCACTATGCAGGGGTAAGTCCAAGATTTTGTTCTGAACCATGAGTGCACTGTGGCTACCTAGACTGTCCTCAGAGCCTATTTTACCAAATAATTCAAGTTACAGTTAAATAATGAATATCGGCTTAACGTGCAGTCTATCAGCTTTAATTTGAGGGTTTTCACATCAAATTGGAGGAAAGGTTTAGGAATTACATCTCTTTAATATGTAGCCCCTCTTTTTCAAGGGACAAAAGTAATTGGACAATTGACTCAAAAGCTGTTTCATAACAGTGTGGGCTATTCCTCCCTTATTTCATCATCAATTAAGCAGGTAAAAGGTCTGGAGTTGATTCCAGGTAGGTCATTCGCATTTGGAAGCTGTTACTGTGAACCCACACATGTGGTCAAAGGAGCTCTCAATGCAAGTGACAGGCATCCATAGCTGCAAAAAAAAAAAAGAAAATCCATCAAAGAGATACAGGAAAATTAGGAGTGGCCAAATCAACAGTGGTACATTCTGAGGAAAAAAAGAATGCACTGGTGAGCTCTGCAACACAAAAAGGTCTGGACGTCCACGGAAAATACAGTTGGTGGATGATCGTAGGATCCTTTCCATGGTAAAAAAAACCCCTTCACAACATCCAGCCAAGTGAAGACAACTCTCCAGGAGGTAGGCATATCATTATCCAAGTCTACCATAAAGAGAAGACTTCACGAGAGCAAATCAGAGGGTTCACCACAAGGTGCAAACCATTCATAAGCCTCAAGAATAGAAAGGCCAGATAGACTTTGCCAAACACATATCTAAAAAAGTCAGCCCAGTTCTGGAACAGCATTCTTTGGACAGATGAAACTAAGATCACACCTGTACCAGAATGATGGAAGAAAAAAGTATGGAGAAGCTTGGAACGGCTCATGATCCGAAGCATACCACATCATCTGTAAAACACGGTGGAGGCAGTGTGATGGCATGGGCATGCATGGCTTACAATGGCACTGGGTCACTCGTGTCTATTGATTATGTGACAGAAGACAGAAGCAGCCGGATGAATTCTGACGTGTATAGGGATATATTGTCTGCTCAGATTAAGCCAAATTCAGCTAAGTTGATTGGATGGCGCTTCACTTTACAGATGCAATGACCCAAAACATACTGCGAAAGCAAACCAGGAGTTTTTTTTAGGCAAGAAAAGAATATTCTGCAATGCTGAGTCCACACCTGATCTCAACCCGATAAGCATGCATTTCACTTGCTGAAGACAAAACTTAAGGCAGAAAGACCCACGAACAAACAACAACTGAAGTCAGCTGCAGTAAAGGCCTGGCAAAGCATCACAAAAGGAGGAAACCCAGCGTTTGGTGATGTCCATGGCTCGTCAACTTCCAGTCCTTGCCTGCAAAGGATTCTCAACAAAGTATTAAAAATGAACATTTTATTTATGATTGTGTTAATTTTGTCCAATTACATTTGAGCCCCTGAAATAAGGGGACTGTGTATGAAAATGGTTTGCAATTCCTAAACGTTTCATACATATTTTGTTCAACCCCTAAATTAAAGCTGCAAGTCTGCACTTCTATTGCATCTCGGTTGTTTCTGTCAAATCCATTGTGGTGGCGTACAGAGCCAAAATTATGAAAATTGTATCAGTGTCCAATTATTTCCGGACCTAACTGTATGTATTATATATATACACAGCTGATCCCCGTTTTAACGTGGTCCTCGGGGGCCACCCGATCAGACCGCTTTATTACTGGGGTCGTGCTAATTTTTAAAAAAATGGCCGCCGTGATCTGGGAACTTATCCGCGCTACGGCGAAGGGGAAGAGCTGAGATAACTCTCCCAGAGCCCAGCGTCGCAATGGCAGGCCCCCGGACACTCCCCCACTCCCGCAGCACTTACAGTTGATCTGTGCAGAGAAGCTGCGAGGGGGAGGAGAGCTCACGGGATGTCAGCGTTTCTGAGTTCCCGGCCAGGGATCAGTTCCCTTCAATTCTCCCCCACAGCACAGAGATAACAGGCAGGGAGAGGGGGGGCTCTCCCTGAGCCCGGTCCGCACCAAACCACATCAGCACCCCCCCCCCCCCCACAACCACATCCCCACAGCAGCACTTACCCAGCATCTGCAACAGTTGATCTGTGCAGAGAAGCCGCGAGAGGGAGCCTTTGCTGAATGTCAGTTGTTTCTGAGTTCCTCCGGGCAGGGTCAGCGCCCTTCAACTCCTCCCCCACAGCAACAGAGATAACAGCAGGGAGAGGGGGGGGCTTCCCTGAGCCCAGCATCGCAGCGGCAGGCCCAAAACAGTGTGCTGTAAGTGTGCTGTGGAGGTGTGTGCAGTGAGAGTGTGTGCAGTGAGAGTGTGTGCGTGTGCAGTGAGAGTGTGTCTTGAGTGTGTGGCTGTGAGAGTGTGGTGCTGTGATAGTTGTGTGCAGTTGAGAGTGTGTGGCAGTGAGATAGTGTGTGCAGTGAAGTGTGTGCAGTGTGCAGTGAGAGTGTGTGTGCAGTGAGAGTGTGAGCAGTAGACTGTGAGTGCTGGAGTGTGGCAGTGAGATGGTGTGCATGAGTGCTGAGTGTGTGCAGTGGAGAGTGGTGTGCAGTGAGAGTGTGTGCAGGGAGAGTGTGTGCTGGGAGATTGTTTCTCGAGTGTGTACATGTGGCAGTGAGAGTGTGTGTCAGTGAGAGGTGTGCGTGAGAGTGTGTGCTGGAGTGTGTGGAGTGTGCAGTGAGAGTGTGGGCAGTGAGAGTGTGTGCAGTGAGAGTGTGTGCATGAGAGTGTGTGCAGGGAGAGTGTGTGCAGTGAAAGTGTACAAAAAAAATGTAAAAAAAAATTTAATATTTTTATTTATTTATTTTTTTTAAGGGGAGCCACGTGAAAACCGCGTTATAACGGATTCGCGTTATAACGGGTCACGCTATAACGGGTTTAGCTGTATATACATGGTTGACAAATCACCCAAAAACTACCCGCCGAACCAAAAAATATCGCCACCGCACAACGCGTGCCGCTTTTACTCCCCTCCACTCGATCAAGCTCTCCGCTAATTCTTGCTCCATACTCTTTAACTTCGAAACCACTTTCGCTTCTTGGTATGTTGTTTTTCTTGTATTATCATGAGGGCGACGTGGGTGAGAGGGTGGGGTGTACGTGTGCCGTCAGGGTGGTAGTGACAGCGGTGAGGGTGACAGGGTGAGGGAGACAGGGTGTGGGGGACAGGGTGACAGGATGATGGGGACAGGGGGACAGGGTGAGGGGGACAGGGTGACAGGATGAGGGTATCATCCTGTCACCCTGTCCCCCACACCCGTCTCCCTCACCCTGTCACCCTCACCCTGTCACCCTGTCTCCCCTCATTCTGTCACCCTGTCCCCCACACCTGTCTCCCTCACCACGTCACCCTCACCCTGTCACCCTCACCCTGGACTTCACCTTCCACCTCACCCTCTCACCCCTCTCACCCCGTCTCCCTCATTGTAATACAATAATACTTATGCCAAAAACGAAAGTTGTTCTTAGTTCTTAATAAGATTTATTCAATTTTTTTTAAAGCTGTGCTAGGGCGGGGCGAGTGGCGAGTATATTTGGTTCGGCGGGTAATTTTTGGGTGATTTGTCAACCACTGTATAACAGCTAAACCCCGTTATAGCGTGACCCGTTATAACGCGAATCCGCTTATAACGCGTTTTCACGTGGCTCCCGTTTAAAAAAATAAATAAATAAAATAATTAATTTTTTTTTTTTACATTTTTTTTGTACACTTTCACTGCACAAACACTCTCACTGCACACACTCTCACTGCACACACTCTCACTGCACACACTCTCACTGCACACACTCTCACTGCACACTCCACACACTCCCAGCACACACTCTCACTGCACACACTCTCACTGCACACACACTCTCACTGCACACTGTACACACTCGCAGAACACACTCTCCACCAGCAACACTCCTCACTGCACACACTCACTCACACACTCTCACTGCACACTCCACATCACTGCACACATGCTCCACTGCACCACTCCCAGCACTCCGCACACTGCTCACCTCACACCTCACTGCACACACTCTCACGCACCTGCCCCACACTCATCACTTCACACACTCTTCTCACTGCAACACACTCTCACTGCACACACTCTCACGCACACACTCTCACATTCACAGCACACACCACTCACATCACACACCTCACTGCACACTGCCACACTCTCACTGCACACACTCTCACTGCACAATCCCAGCACCTCTCACAGCACACTGTTTTGCCTGCCGCTGCGATGCTGGGCTCAGGGAGAGCCCCCCCCTCTCCCTGCTGTATCTCTGTTGCTGTGGGGGGATTGAAGGGCGTGATCCCTGCCCGAGGAACTCAGAAACAACTGACATTCCAGCAAAGGCTCCCTCTCGCAGCTTCTCTGCACAGATCAACTGTTGCAATGCTGGGTAAGTGCTGCTGTGGGGATGTGTGTTGTGGGGGGTGGGGGGTGGGGGTGCTGATGTGGTTGGTGCGACGTGGCTCAGGGAGAGCCCCCCCTCTCCTGCCTGTATCTCTGCTGCTGTGGGAGAATTGAAGGGAACTGATCCCTGGCCGGGAACTCAGAAAACGCTGACATCCCGTGAGCTCTCCTCCCCCTCGCAGCTTCTCTGCACAGATCAACTGTAAGTGCTGCTGGGAGTGGGGGAGGTGTCCGGGGGCCTGCCATTGCGACGCTGGGCTCTGGGAGAGTTATCTCAGTCTCTTCCCCTTCCGGTAGCGCCTGGAGTCCCCAGATCACGGCGGCCATTTTTTTAAATTAGCACGACCCCAGTAATAAAGCGGTCTGATCGGGTGGCCCCCGAGGACCACGTTATACGGGGATCAGCTGTGTATATATATATACCATACTCAGTTAGGTCCGGAAATAATTGGACACTGATACAATTTTCATAATTTTGGCTCTGTACGCCACCACAAGGATTTGACATAAACAACCGAATGCAATAGAAGTGCAGACTTCAGCTTTAATTCAAGGGTTGAACAAAAATATTGTATGAAACGTTTAGGAATTGCAACCATTTTCATACACAGTCCCCTTATTCAGGGGCTCAAAGTTAATTGGAAAAATTAACACAATCATAAATAAAATGTTCATTTTTATACTTTGTTGAGAACCCTTTGCAGGCATGACTGCTTGAAGTCTGGAACGCATGGACATCACCAAACGCTGGTTTCCTCCTTTTGTGATGCTTTGCCAGGCCTTTACTGCAGCTGACTTCAGTTGTTGTTTGTTCGTGGGTCTTTCTGCCTTAAGTTTTGTCTTCAGCAGTGAAATGCATGCTCTATCGGGTTGAGATCAGGTTGATGGACTCAGCCATTGCAGAATATTCTTCTTCTTTGCTAAAAAAACTCCTGGTTTGCTTTCGCAGTATGTTTTGGGTCATTGTCCATCTGTAAAGTGAAGCGCCATACATCAACTTAGCTGAATTTGGCTTATCTGAGCAGACAATATATCCCTTACACGTCAGAATTCATCCGGCTGCTTCTGTCTTCTGTCACATAATCAATAGACACGAGTGACCCAGTGCCATTGTAAGCCATGCATGCCCATGCCATCACACTGCCTCCACCGTGTTTTACAGATGATGTGGTATGCTCGGATCATGAGCCGTTCCAAGCCTTCTCCATACTTTTTTCTTCCCATCATTCGTTACAGGTTGATCTTAGTTTCATCTGTCCAAAGAATGCTGTTCCAGAACTGGGCGACTTTTTTAGATATTGTTTGGCAAAGTCTAATCTGGCCTTTCTATCTTGAGCTTATGAATGGTTTGCACCTTGTGGTGAACCCTCTGTATTGCTCTCGTGAAGTCTTCTCTTTATGGTAGACTTGGATAATGATATGCCTACCTCCTGGAAGTGTTCTTCACTTGGCTGGATGTTGTGAAGGGGTTTTTCTTTACCATGGAAAGGATCCTACATCATCCACCACTGTTATTTTCCGTGGACGTCCAGACCTTTTGTGTTTCAGAGCTCACCAGTGCATTCTTTTTTCCTCAGAATGTACCAAACTGTTGATTTGGCCACTCCTAATTTTCCTGCTATCTCTCTGATGGATTTCTTTTTTTTTTTTGCAGCTATGGATGCCCTGTTTCACTTGCATTGAGAGCTCCTTTGACCACATGTTGTGGGTTCACAGTAACAGCTTCCAATGCGAATGACATACCTGGAATCAACTCCAGACCTTTTACCTGCTTAATTGATGATGAAATAAGGGAGGAATAGCCCACACCTGTTCATACACTTTTGAGTCAATTGTCCAATTACTTTTGTCCCTTGAAAAAGAGGGCTACATTAAAGAATGTAATTCCTAAACCTTTCCTCCAATTTGGATGTGAAAACCCTCAAATTAAAGCTGATAAGACTGCACGTTACCGATATTCTATTTAACTGTAACTTGAATTTATTTTGGAAAATAGGCTCCTGAGACAGTCTAGGTTAGCCACGTAGCACTCAATGGTTCAGAACAAAATCTTGGACTTACCCCTGCATAGTGGATGTGTCACCATCTTCATGGAAATAAGCCTCCTTGAAAACAACTCCCCAAAATGGCCTATGCACAACCCTAAAAAATACTTTCGACGAGCCGATGGCCAAAACCATAAAAGGAAAAATAAAAAATAAACAGGCCAATGGCCAACCAAGCAAAAAAATCCCAGAAAAATAAAAATCTAAATAAATCCTGCCTGATGGCTTGTACAGTACTTTTAATCGAGGCCATTCATGCCTTGCGATTGTTACGGTGCTCGTCTCCAATCAGGAAGCAGACCGCAGGGCTGAAGTAGGGACACAAATAACAAAACCAAAGCCAAGGGACAGAGTCCTGTAAGAGTATCCATGTCGGTAAGCAGGCAGGGGTCAGGCTGGCGGCAGTGTGCAGAATCCAGGCAACAGGCAAAGGGTCAGGGCAGGCAGAAGGCAGCGAGGTCGGGGTCACGGTCCGGGGTCAGACCAAGGAATCCAATGAACAGGGGAGCCACAGGGATAGGCACGCCAAAGCTATAGGCAAGCCACACAGAAGGCTCAGGAACGGGGAAGCCACAGGGAAAAGCAAGCCACAGCAACAGGCAAGCCACACGGAAGGCTCAGGAATGGAGAATGCCCAGGAACTAGAAGGCTAGGGTGGCCAGGAACACAGCTAAAAGCATACAATGCAGGCGGGAAACTGGAGTCACTGGCTGATTTTTAAGCCCAGGAACAGGTGGCAGCCAATAAAGCAGGCTGTCCAGTAACCAAAATGTCCACAGCAGCCAGGTAAGGGAGGGTTCCAGCCAAAGCCTGGACTGGAACCCTTACAGCGATAGGGGTTTCTCTCTTGACTGATCCCTTGATCCTCAGTTGATTGAAGAGTCGGTATCTGTAATTGTGTCAAGGGAAGACTCCTGGAGCGGGTAGCACCTCTGTGGCTGGAACAGCGGGGAGCACAAAGATTGTTGGGGTCACAAGCGCGGTTTATGACAGGCAGCAGCAGGATCGTTTGTGGTCACAAGCAGGGTTTCGGTGGCAGCAGCAAACAGATCATCATGGTCACGCAGGTCGCAACAGGAACGCAAGCAGGACACAAAATGGAGCAGGAACTGAGACTAAGGAGCAGGGACTTAGACTTGGGAGCAGGAACATGACTGAGACTTGCTACAGGAAACAGACTGGGGCAATCTAGTTCAATAGCAAGGACCTTTATATGAACAGGATGCAAACAGAACAGAAGCCGAAGCATGGGGAGTTTGGACATAAAACAAAGGCAAGGGAGGACAGGAAACTATATGGACAGAGGCAGGAGCAACAAGGAGACAGACAGACAGACAGAGACCCCAGAGCAGACAGAAAACAGCAGCACACACCCGGTGGATATTAAACAAGCATGTATATATGCTATTGTATTTGTGTATGTGGTTAAAGGGATTGGCCATGGAACTGTAAATACCAAATCCCTCTTTACAAAATAACTGTTATACTATTTACTATTAAAAGGCTTTATTTCTATTCAAATTCACTACTTTATCTACTGTGAGTGCCTCTAGGGAACTTTGCTATGTTTCACAGGAGACTGTTCCTCTGCAAATCACCAATAACCTTGTTCCTTAAGGAAGTGAGTCAATGCCTTTACTATAGGCCCAAGTAGGTGAAGAAGATATATGCTTGAACACGAACTCCAAACGTCACTTCATTACCGTGAACTCTTAAGACCTTATTCTGTCATAATATTTTACCCTTTAATTGACTATTGTCCTAATGTGCATCTCCCTGGAGCTGCTCTAATGGCTGTGTGATTGATATGTTTTTAGAATAATATGTGACACTGCATGCTTAAAGTTGAAGGGGAAAAACTGCCAGAGGCCAATGAGTAATAAAAGATCTGGGGTGAGAGTGGGGACTATGACAGGGTAATAGTTCTGATAAGGGTGTAGGGGATAGGAATCGAGAGGCAATGTGGTATGAAGAATAGAAAATTAGCTAAGAAACTTCCACTCTGTAACAGAAGAAAAGGAGTCCAGAGTGAGAACTGTTTCTTGAATCAGTGAATCTTATTGTAAAGCCAACATTGATGGAGATTTGGGAATTTTGGGGTAAAGGTGTTGAATTCAGGCCTGTCTGGGACCTAGTGCATCTATGGTTCCGAAACCGGCCTCTCCATCTTCCATTCCTTAATACCCTTCCCTGCACTCCTCTGTATATGTGAAAGAAGAAGACATGGGCTTTATGAGACATTTCCGAAAACTTTATTTTTATGTATTCTTCTATAAATGAGTTACAGTAATAATTATACAAGGATAAAAAAGGATAAGGATAAAAAAAAACCAACAGAATAAAATTTTATGCTGTAGATAGGAACTCTTCCAACAATTTACCTCTATATATTAAAGGTCATTCTGTCCCAACATCTTCAATACATGACAGCATCAATAGGATATCATCCTTTAACAAATCACTTACATAATGATAAATGCATACATTCTTTAACAACAAGCACCGATTAAGCAGAGCAGTTTGCTCCCATCCATGATGTTTTTTAGACTTGTTGTATTTAATAAATGCACTTTGTTTGTTATTTCATCATGGAAAGTGCTTTTTTAAAGTATGATGTCCTTATTGATGTGATGTCTTGGTATGCTGAGAATGACTGACCTTTAACATACGTATACATTTTTCCTGTTCAACCCTAAAATGGAGATTTGAGTTCTAGTATTATATGTTAATGGGACAGGAGACACCATTATTAGTCTCTCAAATACAGTATGCCTCTTCAGATGTTTGTCTTGTTTATAACAACAAGGACAAGGCATATGACTGTGTTTGGTGAACCCCTACCACATATGTTTAAGATTTCCATTCAATTACTGCTATAAATCCCAGCTGTACTTCTGCTTTGGGTATGAGGAGAGAGGCAGGGTGGATAGAGGGCCAGTCACCTCTCTGAATGCAAAGCAAACACGTCACAGGTGGTGGTCCAACCTGTACACAGGACCGCCAAGAGGGGGGGACAAAGGCACTGGCATCCCGGGCCCCGTGTGTCCAGGCCGGCCACAGTTTTAATAAATAAAAAACTAAAAAAATCAACGGGTCTCACTATTGGCAAGCGCCGGAAGTCACATCTGGTTACAGCTTCCGCGCGCCAGCGTGAGAGGGAGGCCTGCATACATGCGGAGCAGCTCCTCGGGGAACAGTGCCTGCCGCCGCCCCCCAGCATCGCGCCTCACCCTCTACCCCCCTTCACCACACTCACCCCCCCCGAGCGCCGACGGGCCCCCCATGCTGCCAGTCAGCTCCAGCCCCCACAGCACTTTCATCAACACGTGGCCGCCCCCCTCCCCCTGAGCGCCGCCATGCGCCGCCGCCCCCCCCCGGAGTGCCGCCGTGCCGCCCACACCAGGGCTCCTCTGTGCTGCTGGCCCCCCCGGAGTGCTGACGGGCCCCCGCAGTGCTGCCAGGCTGCTCCTGCCCCCGCAGCACTGTCACAACCGCGGCACCCCCCTTCCCCCCCCAGTGCCACCGGGCCCCCGCAGTGCTGTGCCACCAGGCTACTACAGGGGCCCCCCCAGCACCGCCAGCCACCGGCCCTGCCCCCCGCACAACCGCCCCCCTGCAGCAACGGCTCCGCCGCCCCCACCCCAGTACCACGCCGTCCTTGCCCCTCTCCCCCCAACAACCACCCTCTACAGCCACTGGCACACTGCCCACCCAGCCACCAAACCTGACCTGAGACCATACCCCAGTAAGTCTGATTTTTTATATTTGGGGGGGGGGGTATTTTTTATATGTATTGGGGGGGGGCTGGGGTATTTTATATATGTATTGGGATTCTGTGGGTATTTTTTATATGTATTGAAGGGCTGGGTATTTTTATATGTATTGGGGGGCTGGGGTTTTTTCTAGCATTGATTTGGCTGGGTATTTTATATATGTACTGGGGGGTGGGTATTTTATAGTGGATGGGGGGGTTGGGGTATTTTTTATATGTATTGGGGGGTTGGGGTATTTTTTATATGTATTGGGGGGGTTTGGTATTTTATATATATGTATTGGGGGGGGTTGGGGTATTTTATATATGTATTGGGGGCTTGGGATATTTTTTATATGTATTGGGGGTTTGGGTCTTTTTTTATATGTATTGGCAGGGTTGGGTCTTTTTTATATTGTATTGGGGGGGGGTTGGGTTTTTATATATGTTTGGGGGCTAGGGTATTTTCTATATTATTTGGGGTGCTGGGGTATTTTTTATTATGGACTGTGTATTATTGTCTGGGGGGGCTTGGGGTACTTTTTTATGTATTTGGGGGCTGGGTAATTTTTTATGTATTGGGGGGGTTTGGGGTATTTTATTTTTATTGGTGGGGGTTGGGGTTTTTATTATGTCTTGGGGGTGGTTGGGGGGGGTATTTTCATATCATGTCTTGGGGGGGGGGGGGCTGGGGTATTTTTCTATTTATTGGGGGGGTTTGGGTCTTTTTTATATGTGTTGGGGGTTTGGGTTGTTTTTTTTTATATGTCTTGGGGGGGGGGTGGGATTTTTTTTTCATATTCTTGGGGTGTGGTCTGGCTGCGCGTTTTTTTCTTGGTTTATTGGTTTTTTGGTACTTTTCTCTCTGTTTGGGGGGCTGGGGGTATTTTATATATGTTTGGTGGGGGGGTGTTTGTGGTATTTTATATATATTTGCGAGGTTGGGTTATTTTATATATTTATTTATTGCGGGGTTGGGGTAGTTTTATATTATTCTGTGCGGGGTTTTGGTGTATTTTTATCTTAATATATTGTATTGGGGGGTGTTAAGTCGGGGGTTTGCTATTTTTGTGTCTATTGGGTATCTTTTATATGTGTCCAGTATTTTTGGACAAGCCATCTGGCAATTGGAAAATAGCTGAAGCGCTCAAATGCAGTATATCTCAAAATGATAACAAGCCGAGACCACTGTACCAGGGTACTACAATTGATATAGTACCTATTGTTCATATATGGTAATATCCTCCTGAAGACAGGTGGTGTGTGGTGCAACCCACTCACCATCAGTCTCATTGGCAGTTCCCCTGAAAAATATACAAGTACTCACCATCCGGTAGGGCAGGCGGCAGGCTGTGCAGCTACTCAATGCAATACAGGAGAAAAGGGAGCCAAAAACGCACCAGCACAAACGGAGCATGAAAAATCCAGGACAAAAAAAATGATTAAAAGGGCACTTTAATGTGGCAAAAGACCCATCCAAATGCATTTCGAAACGTCGCACGTTCTTTTTCAAGGATAAAACACATGTGATAACATCCATATATACCCTCTTACCTGGGGTGGGGCCGTTTTTCGCCAAAATCAGAACCTGATGACGTCATAAACAGAGCGACTCAGTGCCGATCAAGAGGCAAAAGGAAGTACCAAAGGCAGTGTGTGCAATCTTGGATGTGGGCAACATAGGAACACAATACAAAGCTTTAATTGACCATTCCGTAGCAACAAAATACATTGCTGCTAACTGGACACATATTTAAACGAAATAAAGCTATATTAAACAAAACTTATGCTTAATAAAGGGTACTATTATAATCAGAAAAAACATGAACAAGTTGATTAAAAAACTAGCTGTGTTTGCAACTAAGTTATATACAAAAAAAAAAGTTAAAAATAAAAACCTCTATACTGATTAAAAAAATGTGCAAGAAAAGTAATTTAAAGACATATTACACATATTATCTGCATAACACAGATTGTGTACCTAAATCATAGAGAACAGGGAACAACCATCTATAAAACATGAAGTATTATCCACAAGATACATCAAAGAACAATTTTAAGCTTACATGTTATTATACTATTTGCATGATAAGGCATGGTTCAAATGTTATAATGATCAAGAATTAATGTCCAATATAATGACAATTGTCTTACTTAATCTGTATTACCAACTAACTTACACCATAAAACTATCTATCACCAAAAATTTTACAAAAATGTTGTTATTTGCCATCAATGTTCAAGCCCATAGGGAAGCGCGTTTGAAGAGTGAAGATCCAATACGCCTCCCTAACGGTCCAGAAGGTTGATATATCACCTCCTCTAGATTTAGAAATAACTGATTCAATCCCCAAAAGGAAAATTATTAATTCCTTATTCCTCCCTGAACCACATTCAGTGAAATGTTTTTGAACTGGATGATTAGTGTCTCTCAATTTTATGAGCCTTAAATGTTCTACATGACCTGACCTTAAGGTCTCTAGTCGTCCTCCCCACATACCTCTTGCCACAAACCCATGTTATTAGATAAATCACAAATTGACTTTATACAATTTATAAAACTGTTAATCTTAAATTCCTTATTTGGTAATATATTCACCCATGTGGCGTGGCAAGGCAAAACTGAAACAACTTTTGGCAGGCTTATGTGTTTACAATGCACTACAAGAGCCACATTGAAGGAACCCTAAGTTGATAAAGTTTTTTGAGACCAGAAGATTTTGAGTTCACTTGGTGAAAACACTGAAATTCCAATTGTTTCTCACTCTACGATATACAAAAGTAGGACCAGAATCCACACATTTTTTAAGGACAGGCCATTGGATAAGACATTCCAATGTTTTGAATTTATAGAGTTTACTTTTCCACTTTGTTTACTAAATTGTGAAATAAAAAGAGGACATTTGTTTTTTTAATTCTGTCAGTCCATGTGAGTCCTGTTTTAATACCAATTGTCTAACATTGTGTAGCAAGCGAGAATCTCCAATTGGATGTGTGGGAACAATGATGCTCTCTCTGTATGTAATGCCATTTTTCAAATGCAATTGCTAAATGTGATTTGGGTATCCCCTTTCCAAAATCTCCTTGTAGTTTCCTCAGACTGAGAAAGGAAACCATCATAGTTGGAACAATTCCTTCTCAGTCCTGAGGAACTGTCCCCCTTGGTATGGCCTTTTGATTGGGATGGGTGGCACTGTCCGCCCTAAGAAAAGGTGTTCCTGGCATTTTGGCTTCCTATAACATCCCGTTTGGATTTTTTGTCTATGTCTACAAATAAATTGTAGATCCAAATTCAATGTGATGGAATGAAAATTTTAATGTAATCTAATTATAAAGATTATTATTAAGATAAGAATACAAAGTGTGAAGTGTAGTGACATCCCCCCCTCCAAATAATACTAGGTTCGTCCAGCAAATCTTTTATAAAAAACAATATTGTGACGAAATAAATTAGTGCTCGATAAATAAAAAGTGCTTCCTACCACCCATAAATAAGTTCGCAAAAGAAGGAGCAAAACTTGTACCCAACAGTGCCAATAAGTGCAAATAAACTACCATTAAAATGTGAAAAAGTTTGTGCGTGAGTAAAAATGTATAGCGTCCAAATAAAAGCCGATTGAACAAATTGGTATTTTCTGTATCACTCAATATTGTGGACCGGCTGGCCAAACCATGGTCATGTTGTATAAATCAAATACAGAGAGGAACATCAAAAGTGTTTACCCCAGGTAATCTTACCCACCTTTTAACATTTTTGATCTGTATCAAGAAGATCACCAGAGTCCCGTATAAATGAGGGCAATTTCTAACAATGCTGAAGAAAACCATTAACATATCTTGACAGACCATCTCCCGCAAGATCCAATACTAGAGCAATGGGACGACCTGGAGGGTCGACCATGTCTTGTGGGACTTTGGGAGAGTGGTGAAGATAGGCATAATGGGATGAGAGATGGAATAATTGACTTTAACCCCTCCTCCTTCGACAGAACTTCCATAATAACACCTGAGTCCAACCAGTTCTACAAGGAACTCCAAGAATTGGCGGTGTGGGGTTTCGGCGATAGTACACACGGAGTACCGCCATCATCCAGTTGGCGTAATGCCTCCCTGATTAACGCTCTTGCCCTGCACCACCACCGCACCCCCCTTGTCCGCACTCTTAATGACCAATGCCGATTATTTTTTTCAAAGATTTTAAAGCTAAACGTTCACTTTGATTCAAATTGTCATGATCTATATAGGATAGGGAAAAACCCTGAGCTAGAAGACGAAGGTCTCTTATAACCAGATTTTTCAAACATAGTCAGAAATTGACCCTTGCATGAGTGGGGTAGAACCGAACTCCTTTTTAGGCCTGAATTCCATTCAAAATGTTAGGAATATTAACATCATCAACCGTCTGTTCAGATAAAAGATCATTCATATCTTGCAGGGTACAAAATCATAAATGTATGTAAAGCAATAGAATACCGAGGAACAGAGTCGGATGCAGGGGACATCACTCTCGGTACGTGTGATGCCCCCCATCAAATCCTCATCTCCGGTCGACCTAGTAACATTTGGAATAAAATTGTCACAAAAAACTTTGTCAGGTATTTCGACAACAACTTAACACATCAATAGTGGTTTCGAACAAATTAAAGTTCATTCGAAGGTGAAAATTTTAGGCCTTTATCCAGTGTGACCTCTGTAGATAGAGAGCAGTTCCTGAAATTTTAAACATTGATATATCATTCAAAAAAACTTCTTCATTTTGGAGGCGGACCTGTAGCCTCCCCTCCTCCCCCCCTCCCCCCCCTCTTCCCCTCTTCTGATTCTCTTGTGTCTTTTTGAAATAAAGGAAAGATTTTGGTTGTTGCTGTTGCTGTCTCTGTTGATAACATTTTGAATAATAAAAGCATCCTGGGACTGGTCCTGACCAAATCAGACCTAGGTGGTTGACCCCAAAAGGAGGGGGCTTTTTTAACCCTTAGTCTCTTGGGATCCTTTTACATTTCATAGTTCTCCAGGCTATATGGTCCCACCATAAGCGGTTCTTTGAATTCAATAAACTTTCCAATTTTTTTGAAAGTGGATTTGAGATCAGAATGTCAGTGGTATCCAAATCCACATGTTATCAAACACACGTAAAGCTTGTTTTTTTTCCTCCGTGTATCCATCACAAGTGTTGAAAAAATAAGTATCTGAAATATCTTCTAATTCCTCCCATATTATCCCCCTGTTTTCCTCCCCTACCATATATGGAACACAAGGGCGTTACTGAAGCACAAAAAGTACTATAAAAGTGTATAAACGCAAAAATATAAAATTAGGGATCTTCCTTTAAATTCAAGATTAAGCTCCAAAAACCCATATGCATGTGCAGCTCCAACCTGTATATTGCAATATGGAAAAATAGCTGAAGCGCTCAAATGCAGGTATATCTCAAAATGATAACAAGCCGATCACTGTACCAGGTACTAACAATTGATATAGTACCTTTGTGTCATATAATGGTAACTATCCTCCTGAAGACAGGTGGGTGTGGTTCAATCCCACCCACCATCATTCCCATTGGCAGGTTCCCCTGAAAAATATACAAGTACTCACAATCCTGGTAGAGCAGCATGGCATGTTCAGCTACTCAATGCAATACAGGGAAAAGGGACCAAAAAGCGCACCAGCACAAACGGAGCAGAGAAATCCAGGACAAAAAAATGATTAAAAGGGCACTTTATGTGGCAAAAGAACCCATCCAATGCATTTCGAACGTCGCAGCGTTCTTTTTCAGATAAGCACAACAATGTGATACATCCATTTATACCCTCTTACCTGTGGGCCGTTTTGCGCCAAAAATCAGAAACCTGATGACGTCATAACAGAGCGACTCAGGCCGATCTAAGGCAAAGGAAGTACCAAAGCAGTGTGGCATCTTGGATGGGGCCAAACATAGGACACATACAAAGCTTTATTGACCATTCCAGCAGAAACAAAATACATTGCTGCTAACTGGACAAGCATATTAAACAAATAAAGCTATATATAAACTAAACTAATGCTTAAAAGGGTACTATTATAGCAATAAAAAACATGACACGTGATTAAAAACCAGCTGTGTTGCAACTAAGTTATATACAAAAAAAGTTAAAATAAAAACCTCTAGACATGATTAAAAAAAATGTGCCACGAAAGTACATTTAAAGACATTTACACATATATACTGCATAACAACAGATTGTGTTTTATCCTTGAAAAAGAACGCTGCGACGTTCGAAAGCCCATCTGGCAACCCTAGCCCTGTTCCCTCCCCCCCCCCCCCAACCCACGCCCCCCCCCCATCATCCTGCAGCCACCGTGCCCCGGGCCCCCCCCCCCCCCTAGTAGCAGCCACTGGTGCTCCCGCCAGTAGCAGCCACCGGCGCCCCCCCCCAGTGGCAGCCACCGGCCCCCCCTCCACAAGGTAGTCCTGATTTTTATTTGTATTGGGGTGTATTTTTATATGTATTTGGTGGTTAAGTAAAGTTGCGTCGCGCGCGCTAAAAAGTTTTTTCGGGTCGGTGCGCTATGTTTTAGGGGGCGCCTGCTCCTTCCATTTTATCCCGGGCCCCATATTTCTGTTGGCGGCCCTGTGTGTACATACAGTATAGATGGGCTATATCAGCCTTCACTATTGAATTACATGACTCATTAAACAAGAGATTTTTCCATGGTATAGTACACAGCTGATGCCAGTTAAGAAATAACAGATGAAAACTCACATAAAATGAAGTGAGACATATACTGTTAAGCTGCACAGAAGTGTTTTTCTGTCTTTGGCATATGGGTGGTTCTGTCACCCTTGCTTTCTTACTAAAAATCTTGGTTACAGTATATTTTCCCTTACGTTTTGTTGAAATAAGATGTTCTTTGTGTTACCATGTACTTTCACTGCAATTATTGTCTCTCTCTGAAAATGTAATGATAAACTGATTGGTTCAAAACATAGCTCATACTTTCCATTGATGCCATATTGCCCCTGAAACAAATCACTATTCTTTTGGTTCAAGCAAACTGGCACACATATGTGAAGTCCCTACAGAGCATTGGAGCATGATCAGTGTTAACTGCTATTCGCTAGAATGGACGTTAACACGATGTGCTCTGTACCCATTATCGAGCTTTGTGAGCTCCCATTTTATTGTCATATTCAAGAGATAAGTGAGTTTAGAAGAGTCGGTATATTTTACTTATACGTAAATCCAGAATCCAACACTGTAAGCTCATCCAATGCATAGATATATCAAACTTGATAGTTTCTATGCCTACTGTATGCTGTTATATATGACCTTATGTACAGTATTATACTGTCAAGAGCAACAGTACTACTCTAATACCAAGCATACCATGCATATCCCTATGGATACACATCTATATAATTTCCCTAGCCAATTCCAATCTGGCTTTCGCCCCCAAACACTCCACGGTAACTACCTCCTAAAAGTTTGCAATGAGATCCAGTGGTGGAATGAAACTGGGACACTCACTGGTGCAATATTCCTAAGATTTTGCAAAGGCTTTTCATACTGTTGATCATGTGTAGCAGGGCCACCCCTGACTACTATTCCTGCCCAATGCTGCGCAGTAAACCCTGGTACTATCAGGTTGCCGAGTTGTTGCTATGGGGTTTTCACCCTCTACCTTTGTACTGCACTTGAGTGACAGCAGAGGTTGGTACATACTGCTGTAGCTGGGACAAAACGGGGTGCACGCCTCCTGGCTGTATTTAAGGGCAGGACCAGCCCTAAGGTTGGAGTGGTGTACTCCCTCTGATGAAGTCAGTCACACAACTGGGACCTGATATTGGGGCCTTCCCATGTGCTCTTCCATCCAGGAAGCGAGTGTGGTCCATACCTCCTTGCCTCTGCTAGGGAGCTGGGGAGGAGCACCGGACGTGCTGCGGGTGCCCTTGGGCTGTATGACGGTCCAGGGACCATCATCCAGTGAATACTGACATACTGTATCTGGCAGAAGACTGCTGTGTAACTGTTACTAAAGAGCGTAGTAATAAACCCGTTCCCGTTTTGCAATCTACCTCCTGCCTGGTGCGTGACTTTACTGGGGGGAAAGGTAAACGTTCTAACCGTGGGAGATCACCCTTCAGTTCCTAGAGGCTACGGCATATGGAGGCGCCGCCCTGCTAAGGAGATACAGCGGGTGGCCCGCCTTTAGCCTCCTGTGGCAGTTTCGGCGGTGAAATTTAACTTGGTGCAAGATGCAGCATGTTCCGTCCGTTTTAGGCGTTGGTGGCGTATTTCACACGCGTTTAGCGCTATTACGCTGTCTAGCTGTTCAGCTGAATGCGGCTGAACGCGTGAGAGGACGTGGCAATACGAAGAACATCCCCGAAAAACTCGGGGATGTTGGAGATTAAAAGGGCCGCAGCAGTATGTGGGGTATGAACCCCGAAGCATGTTCCTGTGTTCCCACTACCATCAGCGGATGACTCACCCTCCTGTTGCCCCGCAGGTATATGCACCACACACCCTGTAATGGCCCCTTATCCGCGATTGGGTGGGGAACACCTTTACACATGTTACCTTGCTAAACAAACTCCAATCTCTGGAAATAGGGAAGCATGCTTTAAACTGGTTTCATTCCTACCTATACGGGTAGATCCCAACATGTGTCTATCTCGGGCACCTAACTCCAACCCCTTGGACCATCACCTGAGGTGTCCCGCAAGGCTCTGTTTTTGGGGCCCCTACGTTTCTCAGTGTTCATTAATGATCTTCCTACAGCTTGCAGGGAGCTTCAATACAACATGTATGCTGGATGATAGAATCTTATTTGCACACAGCCTAACCTATCTAATTTTGAACACATACTTCAATCTATATTTTGGGACTTGAAAATTGGATTTCCCAAACAACTGTTTCTAAACATGGACAAGATTGTAACTATGGTGTTTGGTACCAAGGCTAAATTTCTAAAGCTTCCATAAGGAGCTACAGATCAAACCAACTCTAATACTATCCTAGCCCCTGTTACTAGTTTCAAATTTTGGTGCATATGTTCGACACCCATATAACATTGGGTGTTGCACATTGATAACCCTGACATCCAAATCCTATGGCCAAACTGGGTGTACTACATAGGAACAAATCCCTCCCTAAGTCTGCTGGTCAGAAAACGCATTGCACAGCAGATGCTGATGCAATTAAAGACTATGGGACATAGTATATGGCACGGCACCCCCAAACCCACCTTGGCAAACTTGATACCCTCTACAAACTCAATATGCCACTTTTTCCTCCAAGGCATTAAACACACATCACTGCGAATGCTCAGAGCACTAGATTGGTCACACCTAAGTCTTGGCGCAAAGTTTATCTCTTCCTGTCTCTCCTTCAAAACTTTCTGGGCAAGCTAACCCTCCTATCTGAACAGCTCCTCCCCCCTACCACATGCAAGCACTTATCAATCTGAGATCTGACTCCAAAAAAAACCCTTGTAAAGACCCACCACTGATGAACCTAAGTGGTGTAACGTACGTCGGTACGTTTGACTCAGCTAATGAGCTACGTCGGCTAATTCAGAGGCAAGGGCGTCCTGGTGGTCAGAGCGTTTAGGAGACTGTGATCGTGGGCAGCAAGAACGCTCTGACGTGTATTTACTCAATTACTGATGCAGTTTGATTTTCGTTTTTTGTCAATCCACTATCAGCCATTGAGCTGCTACTGTAGTAACACTTTTGAGGTTATTTCCTGGAAGTGTAACTCCAGTATTACCTAACTAAGCAAGCACCCTTCTCTGCTTAGTGATGGTGGACTTATTATACCTACCCACAACACTGGGTTACTAGTTCTAAAATGGCACAGGATACCATCTACCAATTACCACTATTATCATATAGGTATTGGTGTAGTGATCAGGCATAGGATCCAGAACAAGTATTTTGTAAACAACCCAGTTTAGAGGTATTACAGTACTCATCACTGCAGCTCCGGATATTTATGGACTACTCATTTTTATTGCTAAGTATCATTTCTCTCCTGATTCCTAAGGGACAACCATTAACTTAGATTGTCTATATGAATTTGCACCTAGGTAATAGCCCATTGCATCAGAAACACACAGGCAAGTGATGACTATATCCACCTGAATACCAGAGAAATATCCAATACTCTATCTAAGGAATTATTTTATTCACTTATCCGGTGTATTACCCAGTTTAGTTTAGGTACTTTAAAACGCTCTCGTCCGCATTCCTCTACTCTCCAACTTTTTATAATACTGTATTTGTGTTGTTTTGTTGGTTTCTTCGTCCATAATCCCTAAACACTTATATTGAATTTAACATTAATAAATTTTACCATTTTAATTACTATGGGTGTTTTAGTGCCGCATTAGGGATTCTTCTCTATCTTAGTCATTACATTCTCCTTTTTTCCTCCGAGCACCACCCTTTCTCAGCGTGTTTTGGGATTTTTTATTTAAAACACATACTAAACACCCTCTAGTTACGTTGGGGGCAAAGTTAATACCCACGCCCTCAAAGCGTACCTTTGGCTCATAAATAAATATTCACTTAATGCTGTGTTAAAGTCTCACAATTAAATATAATTAATATTTTGTTACTGTTTAATTCTATACAGCATGCTGAAGAACAGCCTGCGATACCGTATCATTAACCCTTTCATATTGCGTATTGAAAAGAGGGGATTTTTAGTTGCATATTTTAGGCCAAAAGATAGAACGCATCCCGCCTTGCAAATGCAACCCCCATAAGATAAGAAATGGTTTATTTGGGGGATTGTTTTTTAGGCAACATCACAGTAATAACTAGGACTAAAACGAATATGCATCAGTATTTTGTTTTCTCAATTGTAACTTAGAAGTTTACTTACATATGGCTGTTAATTACCTCTTTTTTCAAACCCTAATGAATTGACTATTCAGAGACTTTCTGCCAATAGTGTGGTCTTTATTGTTCAGTTTGCTGCAATCTTCCTCGACTGTGCCCTTCCATACCTCAGAGGATTCGCCCAGTTCCTTTGTATTAATCGAGGTGACAAAGTGTGAACATGTTTGCCCTGGTGTCCTTGTTTTGCAATGATTAAAAAACGCTTTCTGCCACGCAAGACTGTAATTAAGTTTCTTCTCTACTAGCGAATAGTCAGATCAGTCAATCCATGACATTGACGTGTTTTATAGTGTCATATATATTTATTTATATAGCACCACCAACATGTCTGTGCACACGTTAACAAAAGAGACAATGCAACAAACAGAAAATCAGACATAGGAGGAAACCCCGCCCCAAAGGTTACTGTAAGTTGTATGTTACGAACTGACAGAGACGCATGTGAAGGATTAAATGCCAGTAATAGCAGTGCTTGACCACGGTATTGCTAATTGCGTCTGTGGTTTGGGCAGAGCCTGAGTCAAGGCCATTGAAATGCTTCAGGTTGTTTTTTATGTTTGAATGTGCAACTTGGGAGATGAACTGCTTGTGTAAGGTGATTTCCACAGGTAAGATGCAGTAACGGAAAAATGATTAAGGCGAGAAAGAGCGTAGTGGTGAAAAAGGTCAGACAAGACAATTATGAGCGAGAGCAGGTTAGCTTATATAGATGAATCAAAGCTGGTATGTAGGGAGGAGCAGATGAGTGAGAGCCTTGAAGAAGAAAGGGAACTTTGTACTAGCGTTGATCCGAACTTGAGGGACGTCAGCAAGGATTAGAGGTGAAACATCGATGAATTTGTTAAACCTTTTTTGATCTCTTGTCTTGAACTCCACAGATCTTTGAGAATGAACTTGAATGTCCACACTTTTGAATCTTTACCATAGATTTTATGCATTAGTTTTCATTAGGGATGTTTCACCTGTTTTGTTTTTACACATTGTAATTATCTAATTTTTTTATGACACCCCTGTTGATTTGAGAGAGGTGATTTTATTTATTTTTAGGATTTTTGGATCCTTGATCTGTGATCATCTCAAAAAGTTCAAACTGCAGCAAGGTGGCACCCCATTTTCTTCTAACATAGTAGAGTGAGGTAGCTCATATGCTGTTCATCTTTTATTTAATATCATCCGGGCCTCAGTAACTCATAGCCCTCATACATATGATTACTTTGTGCTTGAAGTACTTTCAAGGTTATGTAGCATGCATAACATGGTCCAGTCATCTCTCCTGCTGGCAGCAAAACCTGGTAAGTTACAGAACGCCAGCAGTAATCATGGAGGTTTGCCCTCACATCCTGGTGAGGTGCCCTATTGTATGGATGGGAGTGACTACATGCACTGAGTCCCACAGTTAGTGCCATCAGATATGTGCCTGCCTCCTAGGTATATAGGCAAAAGTTAGTGTGGATGCTGCGAGTGAAGTGCGGAGCAGCAAGTTCTGAGGTGGAATCATTGTGCCCACTAGTGCAGTAACTAGTGGCACTGTTATTTATCCAGCCAGAGAATAGGCCACTGTCCCAGGGACCTGGCACTGGGGTGATCTCCCTGCGAGGGAGAGGGATCCCACTCCATTGGGAGGGCGTACCTTTAAAGGGAAGCACGGAGAATGGCGGCTGAAGCGACTTACTGTGAAGGGCAGCTGGCCCATACCACCTCTGTGCATAAAGATGACTTGTTCACGATAACCCCCATGGTGTAGTCTGAAAATCACTCTCCAGGGCCATCACCACCAAGAAGGAGTTCCTCATCAGGACCATCTCCCTGCGGACGCATAGATCCTGATGAGGTTGGAGGCGCTGCACATGATAAGGTAGGACTCGCACCCACAACCTCAGCTGCCTTCTGGTGTGACATCCCCAATACCATCATGATGCGGGAGACTCAGGATTCCTGTTGCCTACAGGTGTGCCCACCAACACGAACATTTAATGAGGGCTCTGATAGACCAAGGGGCCATGTGAGATTGGGGTGGGTCACCAGAGGGAATACCCTTTTACATTAGCAATAAACAAATAGATATCCTTGCCGGTAGCTAGACAGTAGTAGACAGTGCTCACTCCTAATCATTAACTGGTTTAGCTCACTCTGCTAGAGCTGGGCCTAGACAACATGGGTTGTGGGTTCTATTGCTGTTGGCTCTGACAACCATTCCAGTTATTAGGTTGGTACATAAGGCTTATCAACTCTACATAGTTGTATGAAATCCTTTAGGAATTGTGTGCGATGGGACTCATTGAAATATGTTTGCATATCTCTCAGCCATGTACCTCAGGGTGTGCTCCTTTTAGCCAGCATGTATCTTCCTAATTTATTTGTAGAGGGATTTTTGAGGGGATATATGATACCAACTGAAGATACGTAATAAATTCAGGTGAGTCCTCCCCAATCAAAACAAATCGACGGAAAGGTTTGACTTGTTTCCGCCCATCTCTACTTGTATTATAATTGCAATATTACCTTCTTGTAAACTTGGGAAATCTCTCAATAAATAAAAAAAAAAATGCAAAAGTTGCAAGCCGCGGATCCTGTTATATAGTCGGTTTAACTAATTCCAGACAGTAGTGGATAGGGGCAATGCAATATAGAGTTTGCATGTATATATGGGAGATATAATATCTCACCATTGGTAATATAATTCCAGTAAGTCATTGAGTGTTCTCTTGATGATGGAAGCGCCTTAAAACTCACAGATCATTTCGCTGCTCAAATTCCGTGGGGCTGAGAGTTATCTGAATGAACACGAATGATTTCCCTCTCGTTCAGGACAGTTGGAGATGGAGTGCAGAACTCATGTGCCCTCTGCAATAGACAACATCACTGGCATAACGCCAGACTGCGCGTGAGCCAATCTGTTGGCTGTTTGGCCCTTTTGGGAGTCCATGGATACATTCTGAGCCATGCCATCTGTGACTACTACCTCTGTCCTTGTACTTGCAGTAAGCCCTGTATAAGCAGTGCATTGCCAGTAGTAGTTATGGGGGTTTCCCCCTCTTTGCTTTGGTACTCACTTGAGTGACAGCAGTGGGCGGTGACATCAACTGGGCATGCACATCACGAACAAACTTAGTCCTCCTCTTGGCCTTACTTAAGGGCACAGGTCCGGCCAAATCAGAGTGGCCTTTCCCCACTTAAGCAGGCAGTCAACTTGAAAGGCTGAAATTGGGCCTTTCTTAGTTTCTCTTCTCTTCTTCCGGGGAGAGTGAGTGTGGCTACCTCTGCTCTGCTGGGAGTCAGGAAGAGCTAGATGTCTGCGGGTGCCCTTGCCTGTAGTAACGGTCCCAGTGACATCCTTCATGGGATTCGCTTACGTTATTGCATCGGGCAGAAGGACTGTGTTTACAGAAGACAAAAACGTTCCTGTTGCGCAATAATACCTCTCCTGGTGCTTTACCTTACTGGGGGAGGTGTAAGCGTTCTACTAATACCATGGGAGATACCTTCAGCTCATCACCACACTTACATTAATGGCCAAATCTTCCAACCGAGTGTGGGGGAAACACCGACACAACACATTTACCCTAATTCCATTTTGAAGGTCTTATTGTGGACAGATGCGCCCAGAGGCAAGTGTCTAACAGTTACACATAAATAACAACCAATATAATAATAAAATGTAAAATGTTTTTAAAACATATACCTAAAAACATTACTGTAAGATTTTGTAGGGCTTATGTCTTTTGTAGAGGCTATGAAGGCATAATTCTAAGTTTGATTTTAAAAATCTTTGTTGAGCTTGCCAACTGCACAGGGCATTCCCATCAGCAAACATCTTAACTCATTAATTAGAGAGCTATGGATCTTTAACCATTAACCATCTCTTTCAAGCAACAATAATACTGTTTGTCCTTTTCAAAAGAAATATAATGTGCTTCGTTCTCATTTTTACTCTAATGGCGCATATCTCATCTAAGTTACAATCACAATAAATGAAGCGCGTTGTTGCCGTAGACATCCTTTGTTTAGCACAACAGTTGTCTAACATTGTCTTAACGCGTTCAGAATCCATGAATGTTAAACAATTGGAATTAGTCAATTGTGGATTTCAGCAGGTTTTGCCTGTGCATAAAATCTGGCGAACTTTACTCCAGGTTTGTTAGAGAAGGAAATCTATCCTTTCTAATATTGCTATTTTTGTAAAGTTTTGCTGCTGAGAAAACCCCTGATATCTACTGAATTATTTAGCCCTCTCATTGTGTGTTGCTAAGTAAGTTGTGAAATCTCACCACAATATACTGAACACTTATTAACTCCCATCTACTATGTGTTTACAGTCATTAACAATCTGTAGAGACACTCAAATAACTTGCTTTTTTAAGGTGCAGTTGGAACATATTCATCCTTTTTAGGTCAGAAATCAGGTTCCAAGAGTTGCCATAGGCGGACTATACTTACAATTTTCAGGATCATAGATGACTATGAAGGATCACTGAGATTCCAATGCCAACATATACCATTCAGGTCACTAGAAAGAATCCCCAACTTGCATGAAAGAAATTGAAGGCAACCTTGATAGACAATCAATGCTGTATTTCAGTATCTGTTTCACAACATCATTTTTCTTTAGGAAAAGTATGAAAATCCCAGTTTTGTTTATTCTTCCCTAAATTACTTGTTTTTTTAATGTTTTAAAGTGGCATGCCGTCTGTGCAAAATGCAAAAGTAATTATACCGTTTTAACATTAATTTCATACTACATACATAAGGACAACGTACATTAACGCTGTGACTAAAGTATTTAACTAGGGTTACCTTACTCATGAGAATATTTAACATTGAAGTATTTAGCTATATATTTTTGTCACCAGAACTTTGGAATGTAAAGCAATTGGCATTTTTTTTTAATTTTTGCATTATATTATAATATATATATATATATTATATGTACACACCCACCCACACAAACACCCCCTATATATCCACTAAAGATATGCACTTGTTAGTCACATTCACATGGTTCTTAGACAGGTCTGCACCCCTGCCTTTCACCATTAATCACGATCGCATTACAGTCTCCTTGCTGCAGTTGGCTCTCTAAGAAGATTTCTGTAGCCTTTCCTATCCTTGGACCTGTGACAGTCCAATAAATACAACCAAAGATATTTTTGCATTGGCAATATTCCCCTTGTTTTGCCCTACGGACTTTCACAACGTGGGTCACACACTCGTCGTCTCGCGAGATTGAAAGCTAACGGGGAGGAACCTGCAAGCAGCTGCGGATAGACTCACACCATCACATGGACGGAGACTCAGTGTCCCAGTGAGCCAATGCAGACCGCCGGCATCTGGACGAGAGGATTTTATTAGCCTATATGCCTCATATCTCTTCACTTTTGTAAGAGCTCTCTAACTGTTGCGCAGTTTCAATAATAAAATGTACTTTCACAACACACCATATTTTGCCTTCTCTTTTCAAGAGACTCTAACCCATGTCACCTATAATGGTCCCTAGTCTAATCAATGTTTTAATACTATATATAAATTTTGCGCCTGTTTTTTCTCCTCTCTCATCTCTCTATCCTATATAGGTAACTATTTTGTTAAGTACATACACTGTGGCAGCATTTTTTGATACATTTTTCTGGTTTCACTGTGATTGCGCACTAGTTTATTCTCTAGGATATATGTCTATGTAATATGTATAAGTTTTTGTATAATGTGTATATATATATATATATATATCACCCCAAAAAAATAATCATATGGTATTACATTTATGAACCAGAAAAAGTGAAGCGCACAATACCTATATAATGGTTAATATGTAATGAAATACAATTTAATATTGCACAGATTAGAGAGCAAATCAATTATAAAAAGTATCCTATTAAAAACACTTACACAAATGCACATGCAATGACTAATAAAAATGGAGGCGTTTGCCCTGCCGTGAGGGACGGATAACCAGAGAGGAATTCAGTCATGTGTTTTAAGTCCCGTAATAGACTGTGCCCTGCAAGTCCTGCTAGAAGTGATCACGCAGAGTGAAAAATCTACAAAATCCCCAGCAAGTGTAGAATAAATTCCAATATTTGTAAAAAATATGGTGGAAAAAGGCAGTTCACCTTGACTATAAGCCCAGATTGATGCTGTTAGGATAATGCGGTAATAGCGCCTGTCACTGGAATGCCATGTTAGTCAGTGAGCAGATGGATCCGAATTCAAACACTTGCTGGAAGGTTAATCTTAACCGGTCGACGTCGGGGCCCGCTTGTGCAACAGGAACCCCCCATTTGTTCGCGGTTGATGTTTTCCCAGCACGACTGTTAAAAGATCATAACTTGGAACTGTAGGCTTGAAGAAAACAACAGAGCAGAAAAGCTTGGTAATTCATATCAAACATAGTGCCCAATAGACAAAACACAGAGGTCCTGATCACGTATCTGGTATCCTCCTACCTATGACGCCGCTTTCACGTGATGACGCAAGTGGTAACCCCCTACGCGTTTCTCTCCGTAATTTCACAGACTTCGTCAGGGGATGCAAGGGGAGGCTAGATGATCTATTAGTCCTATACATGACAACCAGATTGATTGAAATGAATACAATAACACTGTATACAATAATCATCAACAAGTGACTAGGTAATAAAGAGACTTTCCTCATATACATATCAAATACATATGACTATAGATCTCAGTTGAAGTGTGTAAAGTGAATGAAATATTAAACAATTATTCCTATCTAATTTAAAAAACAATAAACTTATAATACCAAAATGTTTTTCAATAAAAAATATGAAAATAAGACCTATATATTTTAAATGTAAACACGAGATTGGATGTAAAAATAATATTAAAAATTCATATCTGTTATTCTAATATAGGATAGAAAATAATGACTCAGGATGGAGATAAGGGAGGTAAACTCAATTACCAGAACCAATTACAAAATATTTAAACATGTTTATAAATGAACAAAAAAAACTTCCTATAACATAGATCATTTCCGCACAAAGATAATATCTAAACATCATATCTAATGTCTTAGCACAATCTACATTACTTGCAATTTAATTGTAACACTTATCACCACCAAGCGCTGGTTTCCTCCTCCTCCCTTATATATCATATAGCATAATCCCTTTGAGAAAGCGCCGTGTAAGACTAAAACGCGTCAGGGACATCATCACGCAGCACACTACGTCATCACGCGCGCGTGATCAGCCGGATCAATCCCGCGGAGCAGATCTGTGTGCATTCTATTGAAAGCTTTACTGAGGCTCCAACAGACACTTGTGGTTATCCATGTGCGCCCATCTGCATTGCCTCATGGCATTCAACCAGTACAAAATAGTAGGACTTAAAGACACACTTTCTATTTCTATCATGGGACGTTAAGATTCTGCAGCTGCATTCAATCCCCTGCATTGTATTTTCATTTTTTATTTTTTTTGTATAATTATATGGTGGGGACTCTAACAGTGAGGTTTCTGTGGTGACATCAGATTGGGTGGTGTATTTGATTCAAACAACATGCCTATTTTTATAATACCCTTGTGATTGAATTTCTTCCCCCCCCCCCCTGTTCCTTCCCCTCCCCCCCCCCCCCCCTGTTCCTTCCCATCCATTAAATCTACTCTATTATGCGATGGGGTTGCGGGTGTCATGGGGTAGAGTTTTGGCTGGAAATTGTGTGTTTTAAAATCCCTGTGTTAACCAAACCAGACTGTCAGGTGGAACACCTCTTTTGCCATCTCATTAGCACTAACGTCCTGTTATACTAATGTAGTGGCACTTTCCACCAGAAATGTTAGATTTTAACCTGTGAGCTTTGAAGACACATTTTATACCCCAGGCAATCCATAAGGCTCCACTAATACTCAACGGCATAAATTCAAGTTAACGTCACATTAAGTGCCCGAGGACATCTTAAGCTCCCTAAAGATGCATTAAGTTCTATCTTAATGCCAGACTTCTGCCGTAACTTTAACAAATGTAAGTGCTAATGAATTGCAATGGTGTGAAATCTGAAACGCATATCTACAGCAGTCAATAAATTTGAACGTAGGACTTGAACCGAATGTATTTAGTCAAGGTTATCCATAAATTGGTTGGCCCTTGTCCGCCGGGTTCTGATTGAACCACGTTGGCGTCCTATCTTGTCCTTAGCAATATAGGACCCCAACTGAATACCCTGGAGTAGGGCAAAAAAACAATCTAGCAAAACTGTCTATTAATCCAGTGGAAGCCATAGTGGCCATGAAGGCATGCATTATATTAATACAATTACCCTAACAACCTACCTACTGCATACAACAGCCTATGCATCAAGGTAACCCCCCCCGCCCCCCCCCCCCCTTGTGGCCTAACCACTCTCCCCGGGCAATTTTACCCACACCTCCCCTTCCTCTAAAGTACTGGAATTTGCCCTACTAGCAGAGGTGGCTAAACAGGCTATGGCCACCAACAACAATATACATTCACACGCAATGCGAAAAATTAAATAATAATTACACGTGTGTGGTGTATAAATAATATATATAAAGATATAAAGAATATCACTTTGACACATTCACATTCTTAGACATGTCTTTCAACCCCTTCCTTTCAACATGATCACTAGCATCCAGTGCTCCCACTGCAAGCAAGGGATTCTGGGAAATGACATGCAAATGAGCACCATTTGTCACCTTGGCCTGGAGGCAAAGCAGTATAAACCCATCTCAACAATGCATGATACCCATCAAGGTTGGAAACCAGTCTGTGAAGTGTTTTGACTGCTCTGGCTAGTCCCATGCTTGTTAAAAAGTTGTGTGAACGGTGATGCATCTGCTTAAATGGGCCCATGTGTATGGATATTCCTCCAGGCAAAGTTGCCACTGGGTGCATCATTGCATGTCATTTCCCAGAATCCCTTGCTGCGTGGAGCACTTTTATGCTAGGTGATAATTGTTTAATGGCAGGGGTTGCAACCTGTCCTAAGACAATGTGAATGTGAATCAGAATTGCTTGACCGTGAGGATAGAGAATCTCTCAAAAGCTTGTATTTAATATCTATTGTTAGTCCAAATAAAAAAGGTATCACCTAATACTGAGTACTCATTTACTCTGTCACCATCCATGTAAGAATGTGTGTGAAAATTGCCGCTAGATAAGGGCCATGTAACCTTCATTCTGACTTTCAGATTGACTTGTAATGATTAGGCGAATGTATGTTGGTGAACTTTGATATTTTGTAAACAATGTGTGTTGTGAAAAAAGCACATTTTGCAAGGTTTACAACTTTCAACATCTAGTCACTAGATATGTGCACAATTATTCACTCAATTTTGCAAATCATGCAAAAACCGTTCTCTTTTGTGGGTGGCAAAAAGTGTTCGAATTTTTGGTTAGCCTTTCCATAATTTCATCCAGAGAGACGTAGATATTAGAAGAGATAAATAAGCCTATTTGCATATTTAAATTAATATGGGCATATTTAAAATTGGCTTATTTCCTGTGTATCTCCCGGTATGTATCCCCCCCAGGTATTCTCTCATGTGTTGCCATGACAGTGTACAGTATTTAAATCATGTGGGAAGACTACGAATACTGTAGGAGCTCTGCCATCTATGACGTATTTTGCAAAGTTTTTTTTAGCTCGATAAAGCGAGCTTAAATATTTCACAAAAATGGTACAAATAAAAAATGGGGAAAATTTTAATCACATTTGGGACAACTTCACAACCTCTCTAATAGTAACTTTCATTATCTCAATTACTGAAGTACCGGGAATTTGTAATGCTAGTTTACTAAAACTGAATGCCACCAGGATCTCAAACAAAAGACAGGATAACTGTCCAGCACCCCACTTGCGTCGCTTCACGGGTGCCATAAGAATACCGTGGAATAAAGGAACAGCATCATACAGCTACAGCTGCGGGCGGCCGCCTTTATCCAATGCGGCCGTACCGTTTCGCTCTGAAAGACGGGTCCAGAGTCGGTCTGTTTTCTTTTTTTCCTTAGCGGTTTTTGGTAGTTAGCGCTCGGATTTTTAAGCGTTGTCTGCTATAACTTCAATACCGTCTAAAACAAGGTGGGCATTCGAGAATGTTGTCCCTGAAAAAGTCTATAGCAATTCCAACCTACAGTACAGTACAAGCCGTACATTCTCTCTGCAGTTCTGTGTGCGCACAACAGTCCTGTACTGTATTGCTAAATGAACCGCATAGGCGTGTTACGTATCACATTTTCGGCGCATACCTCTCTCCTCATCCCGCTCGCCCCCCTCCCTCCCCCTCTCCCCTCTCTCCCCCGGCCCCCGCACACACATGCTAAAGTGTACATTTCAGCTGTCTTATCTACTTATCTACCGTCACATCGCCCGACACATTTTTTTCCCCCGCCTTTGAATTTTATGCTTTCTGGCTTCAATCCTAAAGTACTATTCACCTTCTTATCTACTTCTTATCTACATACATCTCCCACAACCATTCCTTGGAATTAATTGGCTTTCTGGTCTTCAATCTTCCCTTCCGAACCTGTCATCCCATCCTGCGTGTATAACTACAAGCCTGGTGTCCACATTTCTGGCGCAATGCGTGTATAACTTCACATTCATTAGAAGTTCAAGGCTGAATTTTTGTGTGTGTGTTGTGTTTTTTTTGGTTTTGGTTTACAGAACAAGTGCTTGCATAAAGATTCTTGATATTCTGATATCAATCGCAACTGTAGCTTTTTAATGCTACACTAGTCATGCACATTCTTTATTTATGTGGATTTTTATTATTTGGGGGTGTGGGATCAAAACTTACGATGACCTGTGAAAATTTATTTTATTAGGTATCCTTCATGCCAGATTTACCCCCCTCCCCCCCCGCACACCACACAAGGCTCAATGAATGATTTCAACGTCTATCGACCCAGCCATTCATTTCAAATGGTTGGGCTTGTGTTTTTAATCGTCCCACATGGTGTCACATCTCTGCCCTGCGTGTAATTCTCTTTGGGACCTTGTTGATTACTAATGCAGAGACCATCATACATAGACTCATCCATCCACCCCCCGTCCAACCGTTGGTGCTTTTGTTAGGGTAAAATGCTGTGCACGTGGATAATCCTCTCTAAATTTAAATATGTTAAGATTTATTACCCTTCTTGCACTACAGAAACTACGTAATGTAGGCTTGTGAATTTTTTTTTAAACAATGTAACTTATGTTTTAAATGAATGTAATGAATCGAAATGTGTCTCCACACCTTCCCGAATTTAATATGTTATCTGGTAAGCCCTCTGGCAACTACCGTAAATAAGTGTAGGCCCACCCTTAAGCACTTCACACACAAACCCAAAGTCCTTCTTCAAGAATCCCCCCCCCCCCCACACACCACAATTTCAAATTAATTTAAAAAGTTCAAAGAAAACAAGAGATTAAAAAACCCATCATCTTGAATCATGTGGTTTTTTGATAAATTACCATTTTTTGTAATTTTTCTTTTTCTTTGGGGGGGTGGGGGGGGCTTTCCACTGATTTATTGATTATCGTAATGTAATGAAATATTTATTTATCAGGAATAAAAAAATCAAATATCATGAATAAATACAAAATTCATGCTTTAATCTTCTTTGGTACTGTACAGTGACTGTAGTTTTCTGTGTCAATTGAACATTGAGGGCCGGGGATAATCATGGAATAATTAAAATATAAATACTCCTGAATAAATGCACCATTTACAATAATAAAACATAATACAAATTTTTAGTCTTTCTCTTCTTCCATCATGGCCACGATTGCCAGTCTGTAGTTCTTGAATGGGGGGGGTTGTGTAAATGTTGTGTTCCTGTAGATACACCTATACAACCCGTTGTTACACATTTACACATGACCCCCCCGCGCCCGTCCTTTTTTTGAGTGCGCTCTCTGTGAAAAGAAAGAAAATGTGAGTGCAGTTACAGTAAGTGCATATATGGCCAATTGTGTACAGTATTGCTTAACTCCATATTGGACTATGCAGTTACTAACTGTCAAACTACTGTATCCTGGACTACTGGTAATGACTACTATAAACTATTTGTAAACAGATTGGAGTGCAGCTCTCCTGAAAAGAAAAAAATGAGTGCAGTGAGTGGCATGAGTGTATACTGTAAAACATCCTTTGCCATACTTACCTATATCATAGTCTGGTGTTCCCTGTTAACTTATCATACTACCAGTACAGTACTGTACCCCACACTACCTTCCTGATGCAATGCCCATTACGCGTGTCACAATGGCAAAACACAAGTCGCATAAATGTCATCTAGTTATTACATCGTTCCACCACGGGGAGTACATGGTTCCTAAACTCAGTATGTCCTTTTCGACAACTCATCCTTTTTTGGAGGGTTTCACCACTTTGGCGGATATCCTTTATGCTGATGCCAACCCATTTGATAGGAGTGAAGTCTCGCTTCTGTGATTGGGGGGGAAAAAAGGAAAAAATTTAGTTAAAGAGAGACACATTAACCAGTGGGAAAAATGAGACACTGTTTACCCGTAACTTACTCCGCGGGCGTCTTCACCCGTTGATAGCGCGCAGGCAAGACTAGTTGCAGTTGACGCGGTGTGCTTCGATCGTTGTCCCCTGGTAGAAACGTGATACATCGGGAATTCACGTTTGAAGTATTCCCACAATCTCTGGTCTATTTGCTCTTGGAAAAAAGCTTTATATTCATATTCCTGTAAACAAGAAGAAAAAGTCTCAAATAAGCACCTAGTACAGTTAACAGTGCATAAGGCAACAGAGTGTGAGTTTTGGCCTTATTTTTACCGCAAGATGACGAATGCATCCTTTGTCCACGCCTAGAGATGGCAAACCCCACCATGCATCTTCGTTCACTGTGTTTTGGACGCGGCCTCATAGATATGCGTCCCTTTTTGTGGAATCAAGGTTGGCAAATTCTCTCCCAGCGATACAGGAGACTGCGCCAGTAAAAGTGCACTCTGAAAATTTTTCTTCATCTGTCCGATCCATCTGTGCCTTGGACCACTTTTCCGTGATCTTGTTGACGTCCCTTATCAATAGGGTACCGCTCTGTAATACAAGGACATAATTAAGCGAGTACATTTTATTACCAAACCCACTTTTACCCTCCCTGTACTGTCCAGTACTAACCCCACGTCCATATTTTCCCATCCATTCTGCGTCTCCTCTTCGTGATGCTGGCGCTGATACGGTGATTGTGATTTTTTCTGCAGAGTGTCCTTTGACCCCTAAGCACTCTCTCATCATTCTCTTCACTTATTTGGGGCAACCAGAAAAGGTTTCTCCCTACAGGAAACAACATACTTTACAGTAGTCCCACAATGTATGGTTACACTCAGTTATGCTCAGGCCTACAGTATAGCTAAATATCTATAATACTGTAATATAATAGTTTATATAATATACCGCGATAACAATAATAATAGATAGAGATAGAATATAGTTAATAAATATACGTGATAACAATATCTATATATATATTAGATATATTTTATATATATCTATCTCTATATATATATATATATATTTATGTAACTTTATCATATAATACCCATATAATATTTAACGCGTAAGTGTGTGTGTTGTTTTTGTGGTCAGCATGTGAGTAAACTGTGTACTGTAATGAGAGGGTTTGGAGTGCGGTGATCATATGAGGTAATATGAAGTGAAGTGAATAAATTAAGAAAGAGAGCCAACTCAACTTTCAATCAGATTGAAAAATTATAAGAATTTTGAATGCAAATTTGATATAGAGGAGGAGGTGTAACACAACAACAAATGTGTACAGTCAGTTTTATCTAATCATGGTAGGAAAAATCTAATTCTGTTAAAACAATTAGCCATTCTAACCAATAAAGCGCTATGCAAGGTACTGCAAACGTACGAAAACATAACAGTATTCAAAATACTTACAGTAGTTAACCGCCGGTATTTACCGTTGCTGTCCTCGGACTTTTTGTCTTTACCATGGGCCATGAATCGCTACGGTGGCTGCTGGTACACGAGGCAGAGATAAGCTTAAACAGCGTTAATATCCCTGCCAATTCGTTGTCCTCTCCTGTTACATCTCCTTTATTCTCATTCGAGATCCTTAGAAATTCTTTTTCACATGCATCGCTGGCCGTGTAGAAAGAAGATACAAAGCACAAGAAGTTATATTCGATGTTTTAGAGAGTTCCGATTGTATTCACTGTGCAGTGAATTCCACAAAATGATGGTGTATTTATACTTTAAGGAGTCACATTAGAGTATGCCCACTTTTTAACACGCCTACAACCTCGGCGCCATGCCTAAAAGGCGACACACATTGCATAGTCCTCCCCGCCCTCGAGGATCTGTAATCTGAGCTTGCCTTGTCCAGAATCGCATTGTTCCATCTGCTTTTCCATTGGAAAAAAAAAAAAAAAAAAAATAAACCCCCATCTTATTACGCCCGGAACCCCCTCTCTTCTGCCGTTGCCCTTGTGCCGAAAACGCAAAAGGCGGAAGCACGTTTCCAAGCCAAGGCCAACGCGAAAGCTAGGTCTAATAAGAAACCTTCTGAAAATACTCCAAGGCAAGGCACCTTCAGCCGGGAAAGGTTAGTACTGGGCCCGCCCCATTATGGGCGGTGCTTATCCACATTCGCACGCCCGAGGCGTGCTGTAGCAGTTGCCTGTGACCGCAGCTTATGTTTTTTTCATGCTTAACTGTACTCAATAAACAAAGGCTGCTTGTTTAAATTGTAATTGGTTCACATGGGTTCTCCTTTGGGGGGGGTGGGGGCGTTTTAACTGTTACTGGTCGAAGGTGTGCATGAAAGTTACTGTACAGCCAATTACGTCGTAACCAAGAATTTTGCGTTTTCAATGAGGCATGAGGCATACTGTACCGTATGTACTGTATACTGTAGGCATGCACATTACCTCAAAACAGTATTTAATATGAAATGCATATTAGTATTTATTATATTAATAGAACACACATACGGACTGTAATACATGTACAGAATAACTGCCTACTTTTTATTTTCTCTGGTTTATTATACAGTCAGTAAAATAAAAAAGTATTGTGTACTTATGAAAATCAATAAAAAATGGCACGAGTCGATTCAGCGTGTGCAAGCATCGTTACAAAAAAGCGATTCCATCGAAATCCCTCCATTTTGCCGTTCTCAGCCGTGATGGACAAAGTTGCTTTCTGAGTAAGAAAAAATAAAATTAATTACTGTAATGGTGGTTCACAAATTAGTCTCTTCCCTAAAAGAGTTCCCCGCAGTTCCCATCGGTCAGTCCCACAATATTTTTCTCATGGGGGCGTCTCTTGTTCACATACACGCATGCGCCTAGATGTGATGAGGACTCAATATGGCGTTTTCAACAACAACAGCTTCCAATGCGCAGCCCTACGTGTCCACTAATTGTTCAGTACTACTGTAAAAGCTGCCGCCCATGATATGCTGGACTACATTTTGGCGAATTGTGACTAAAATAATTAAAGATAACATAAGCAAAGCGATTGATGAGAGGAGAATCGGCTGTGGCTGTGCATTGATATTGAAATATGGTAAAAAAAAGAATTAATCGTCAGCTTGTACCCACCATAAGACTTGGCCATTCGGTTGGGCCGCCACTGCCAGTCCGTAGTCTGGATTATACAACGTGTTGACAGGGTGACAGGGGCCTGCTACACCTTTTAGTTGACAGCTGATTAAGCTTGGAAATAGTTTTGGGACATGCAAGCTTGCTGGTTTTGTTAAAAATCTCTACGTTAAATCCTAGCTCAGCTCAGGTATCCATGCGGACATGATATCAAGGTTTGCCGCTCAGCAGTTTTCACTGAAGC
>WSYH01006408.1:0-38437 GCA_036426205.1 Ascaphus truei
CACAAAACTTAAACCAATTAAAAGGACACATCCAATTGGCGTTTGAAATAAGGAGTAAAAGTAGTTACTTTTGTTGACCTTGAAAACGAAACACAGGAATTTGTTAGCCATTGAGCAGAATCATTTTGATGAGCAAAGAAGACAGAACTGCACACATCTTTTGTGCTACTCTGACATGGCTGATGAATTCGTTAACAATATGAATCCCCTTTTAGGGTATAAGTACATGGTTTCAGAAGCAATTTTAAACAGTCGCGGACACAAAGCAAGCACCCGCCAAATCTATGATTTTATTCGAGCTAAATATCCTTATTACCAAGACCGTAGGCATGCGCGGAATTTTAATTCCTCAATAAGATTCACTTTATCAACTAATGACTTTTTTGAACGTGTGCAGGATAAGCTAGAACACACCTATGGTTTCTGGAAGATTGCAAAGGAAAAGCATTTTACCCTGAAAGAGGGCACATATATTGTTGTGAAAGGCATATTTATTCCTAATGCCAATAGCAATGGATCCGCTACTACTGTTCCGTGTGAATCGATACCTGCTGCAATATCTGCACCCTCCATTCCTGAAACCCACATTGTACAACAACAAAAGTACTATGATTATGTACCAAGCCTTTCAGCTGAAAATGCATTGGAATGGGAACCAGAAGAAATGAACCTACCTCCCGACCAATTGTTTGAAGAAAGCAGTGGCGATTCCTATGAGCGCTTCATGGAGGAGATGTGTGTCATACTGGATTCAGCGGGTGGGTCAAGCGTGGATGAAAATGCCTTGCATTTCTGGAGCGACCAGTTGCAGCCAGACGAAGAGTTAATTCTAGAAGAATGGTAAATATAACAACCGTTATGCGTTGACTGTGCGTTTAAATGTTTTTTTTTTTTTTTTTTTTTTAACCACCATTTTCCCTTTCAATGCGTGGATACAGCGTAACATTGCAGACTGCATAACATGTAGCGATCACAAAGAAATTGTTGCCGAATACAATATAGTATAACCTGAAAGAGTAGTACACATTGCTGACGGAATAAATATACGTACTTTCCTATCCCTTTAACCATATTAGCAACATTTTAACATAACTCTAACACATACCTGTTTTGTTATCATGCAACATTTAAAAGCGGGTCCACCACGTATGACGTGGGACCCTTGTCATGGCCCAAGGCGTCCTTAAAAAGGATTACGGATGTAAGTCCCGCCCCCAAGCGACGTGCGCGCCTCAAAGCCTATTGGCTGTGTTGTTTTGTTATAGTTACGGTAACTGCACTGTGTCATACACTGGGGCCGTTCACTGGGCGTTAGCCGAATGTTAATTGAGTGGGAGGAGTGTTAGCGTGCGTTTCACGCTGGTTTAACATGACGTCACACGTATTGCATTTGCGCATTGTGTTATCGGCCGTCCTTTCTGTCCAAACACGTCTGTTTCAAAAGAATACAGATGTACTCGTTTAGAACGAATGTAGTTTCGTATTCATTGTATTTGAAATAAAGATTTTATGTTTAATGGTATTTTCAAGATGTATTGAACGCACAACGTACGCTTTGTTTTGCGCATGCGCTAACAGTTAGTGCAGCCAAGCGTGAAGTGCGTGCGCACACTAAGATGTGCGCGCACATTTTTCAGTATACAGGCAACGTTCACATCATATACATAGTTATGCCTGCTACAAATTTAAAGAAACATTACATACTGATGTACACTTGTACTTCTAACATATAAGTGAGTGACGTGTGTATGTACACAATCATATAGAGCTGTGTAATGCGTTGTCACGGATACATATATAGTAAGGTGCCATATTTGACCATCATGTGTTTGCTGTATTTCAGAGATGTCGGGGAAGATACAATCGGATCAATGTATGATTTCAGAAGAGTCTACCTTTATATGAGATGATTGTGAGGAGGAGCCACCGACTACTATACTACATATGGAACTAATTTTATATTGCTTGCAGCGCTTATTAACAAACAATTAAAAATGTGATACCCTTATGCCTATATTGCATAAGCACTTAATTAACATAATGATGTTGCAAAATAGTGCCTCATGAATTTTTATTGAGTGTTCTTTAATGACTACTATCATTTTATGGCATGGTGTGTTTTATATATAACAACCATTCCCACTCTGCTAACACATTTGTGAATTCTATTGTGTAATGGAACGTATGACTGTCGAAACTATGTAACAATAATAATAATAATAATAATAATAATTATAATATGAGCATGTTCATGTATAGCGCTGCTAGTTGTACACAGCGCTTTACGGACACATTTTTCAGGCTGAGGTCCCTGGCCCGTGGAACTTACAATTTATTTTTTGCCGCCTGAGGCACAGGGAGATAAAGTGACTTGCCCAAGGTCACAAGGAGCCGACACCGGGAATTGAACCAGGTTCCCCTGCTTCAAAATCTCAGTGCCAGTGTGTGTCTTTACTCACTGAGCCACTCCTTCTCCCAATGTAAAGGACACTTACAACCAACTAGCCATTTATTGATAAAAATCTCTTGTTACATGGGTATGTTGATAAAATGGTTTGGGACTGTAGCAAATAATGTTATTGGCCAGATGTTGTGGTCCCCTACAATGCATGATGTTCTGATTATGACATCAACATCATGTAATGAAGTACGTTTCTGTGTATATTTCATTAACCTAACTAACTATAGTTTACTGTGTTTATTAAACGTTCTAAAAATACATAGTATAGTCAATATGATGATATAAGCTACCATAATAAAGCTGGTGTTATCATTTGTCGGTGTTATACATGGATCCTACACAAATTGATACAGACACAAACAGTTGTCTTACAAAGTGTGTCTATGCTAATGTGCACGTGATTGACGTTACAATTGTGACAATACTTGATAATTATCATCATGATAATGATGAAGTGACGTGATTTACACTGGCGACACACTTTATTCGAGCTCGGCTAGTCCCACGAATTCGGGTATACCCGGGTGTATTGAGGTTTGTGACTGTTTTCTGCCCGAGTGCATTGAGGTATTTTCCAGGCAGGGATTGAAGCATTTTATTCCCGCTGGCTGCAATACTGCACAGTATATATATATATACTGCATTACAATTCATGAATTTATGCCATCTGGTAGACACGCGAAGCATTGCAGCCTATTAAATCCTAATCATTCTCATTTAACAGATCAGCCGCCCGTCAGCCAGGCATGAACCCAGGCTGGGAAGGCAAACGCAACTGGGCTTGTCAGAGGTGAGGAGCGGCGCATTCCAGGTATCTGCCAGGTACAAACTGGGTATTTGCTCGAATAAAGTGTGTCGGTGCAGTATATTGCAAAAATATTACCAACATTGTCATATTGGTAAATTATAAATGCTAAATGACAGTAACATTAGTGACAAATTTGTCTTCTCTGTTAACAGTTTAACACTTGGTACATGTAGGACACATCCACACACGTGTGACTTATACATACACATGTCACAAATGTAAATTAATGTTGACTATTAATTCCTAGCATTACAAAACACCAACATTGCTAAATATAAGATGTAGTACGCATTGTTGTGATTGCAGGCATTCATGCATGGAGTTTTATGATCAGTCAATTTCATCCGTGATGAATGATCTCCCGTAAGTAAAGAAATAACTACAGTTATCCCCTTGTCTCCAAACACCTCTATATTACATTAATGGAATTTATAAGGAAACATACATAAAATGTGATGAAATGGGAGTAATCATTTTCTAATACAATGCACATGAAAGCTCAAGAGTAGCTAAATGCATATACATGATACAGAAAGTACATATATGTAACATTTGTGTTTAAACCAATATGTTGGGTTTTGACTTCAAATAATTATAGGAAGATTGATGTAGGCACATCTTATGAGAGATGTCAGCAAATATACATACCATGATCAGTCATACTGGAGATATACCTATAATGCAAAGGAACAATATATAAATTGCAAACATTGACATGCCATCTTCAGTACCGTAAACAACACAGCAAAGTGTGTATTTGGTGTTAAATGTGCAACACCATGTATATTTCATGACATTCAAAATGTAAATCAGCCTGGTGTACACATCATATGGATGTACATGTTACACTGCACCAATAACATTGTATGTAAGCATACTAGAAGCATGAATGAGTATGGGCATAATATGTGTATTGTGTTAGCATAAGGAACAACACAATGCTAAAATATTAGTGCTTTGTTACCCCAGTTGTATTCACATACACACAACTAAAGTACAATTGAAGAGGGATTATATAACCTGTGCAACAATAACATACCGGTGCCACATCCCTTTGTGCACACAGCAGAGAAAAGAAAGGTGTGCAACCCATATTCATCTGTGTCCTACCAGAAGGGTATATAAAAAAACATTATTGTTAAGATAACATAATGTAAGTATAAAAGTATAACTTGGAACATATATGTTTTTACTTACAAGAAAAAAATGAATTGATGAGATTCTGGCGTGTCTGGCCACCACTGGCTGTTTGTTCATTTTCAGCAGCTACATGGGTGGGATGCTCGTCTACCAAAGGCTCAGCTAGGTCTGATTGTACATTGTGCCTGAGTGCAACATTGTGCAAAATGCAACAGGCAAGGATAATATCAGACACTTTTTGAGGCTTGTATAGAAGAGCCCCACCAGTTCTGTCCAGACACCTAAATCTGGTCTTGAGTAGGCCAAATGTCCTCTCTATAACAGATCTTGTAGATATATGGGCTGCATTGTACCTCTCCTCTGCTTCAGTTTGAGGGTTTAGCACCGGAGTCAAGAGCCACGGCCTAATTCCGTATCCTGAGTCACCTATAATGAATGGAGCACACATAAGCTGACATTAGTGATCAAATTGTACAATGCCAACATTCCTAAATAAAAATGTGTTTTGTGTTAGAACATGTAAATGTGTACTCACCCAGCAGCCAACCATGTTCAAAATGTCCCTCTTCGAACGCATGGAAGACAGAAGAGTTCCTCAGGATGGAGGAATCGTGACTGGAACCAGGGAATTTGGGTACCACATGCATTATCCTCATCGTCGCATCACATACCACCTGTACATTGAGTGAATGGTAGTGCTTACGATTGCGGTACACATGCTCACTCTGACTAGGTGCAATCAAAGCAACATGTGTGCAATCGATTGCACCCAGCACACATGGTATCCCTGCTATATTATAAAAGCCAGTCCTGACTTCCAGCCACTCTGTCGCCTCTGTAGGAAAATGAATATAATTCCTAGCGCGTCTATTGAGTGCATAGAGAAACTGGGTCAAGGCCCGCGAGAATGTAGATTGCGAGACCCCGCCCACTATGCCCACAGTTGTCTGGTATGACGCGGAAGCAAGATAATGTAATGAGCACAGCATTTTAACAAGCCCAGGGACTGCACGACCTCTGGCTGTGAAAAAATCTAAATCTCCCCTTTCTCCTGATAAAGAGCTAAGATTGCTGCTGAACTCAAACGATAGCGACTTACAATCTCCTCCTCACTCATCCCATCTAACAGGGTTCTCTCCCTGTACAGACGCGGACGAGGCACAACTTGTCTCCTCTGTCTTCTCCTCTGATCTCCTGTCCCTCTACCTGTCCCTCGGCCTGTCCCTCTCCCTGTCCCTGTCGTATCCGCGTGACTGTCCCTGTCACTGTCACTCGGTGTGTCCCTCCCTTGCCCTATATGATTGTCTTCATCATCAAGCATGTCATAGAAAAGAATGTTCCTCCGTCTCCTAAACAATCTCAACATTTTGAAATGAGTAGCTGTGAATGAGCAGGTAATGGGCGTCCTTTAAATAGGTATGTGATGATGTCAGGTGACATAGTAAAATGCAAGGTGTTACATTAACATAATAAAGTACTTCTGTGGCAAGCTGTGTGCAGTTCTTGTTATAAGTATTTGTTGTGTGTATTCTGCAGGGAATGATGATATTTGGCAATGATGTGACGTGAACCTTTGTAGAAACATTGCTTGCAAATAAATAGTTGCATGTGCAATGCATGTAACACTTGTGAACGCAACAGTCAGTCATGTAATTAGGCAAAAAGGCTGAGATTGACGTGGGAAAAGTTTTGTGTAACATGTGTAATTAGGCATGTTATTGTGACATGTTGACAACAATGAATAGTCGTGTGCATATGCATGCATTTCTGTAAGGAGGATAGTTGGTATAGAATGAGTTAACAAGGTGTCCCAATGCTGAATTACTGTACATGTGTGTATAAGTTAGGTTGAAGTGCTTGTAATGCTACGGTTACAATGTAAACATGCAATGTGATTGAGCGTCCAATAAGTGACGTCATGAAAATAGGGAGGACCCAAAACTAGATGTAAACATGAGAATTTAGATGTACATGAACGTTTAAAGATGCGTGTCACATTACAAGCATTGTGTAATGTAAAGGAACATGAATATACGGTGTATGTGTGACATGTGTGTCATGTGTAACATCATGTAAATAATTGTTGCTCAGTTCATTAAAATGTGTGATATGATGTGAGGTTCTCCTTTAAGAGTTGAGTATAGTATTTTCCCTTGGCACATCATCACATGATGAGTAATGTGACCCGCAAATGCTGAAAACATGTAAAAGTATAATGTTATGCAAATAATACACGTCAGCTATGACACAATGCAGGGAATGCCCCCACACTGTAATGCAAATGACGTTTGTATTGTGAGCAATGAAACGTAAACAGTACTATACTGTTATACGTCCCCGCTCCATTGACTCCATTGATGTACAGAAGATTTTTTTTTTCTAAGTGCCGTTGCGGCAGCCTTAGCGATCGTTCTCCCCTCCAAACTGCCAACTTTAGTTGGCGGGAGAAATTGGCCATAACATCTCAATTTCGTAGTGCCGATCAGGCCCGATAAGCTGTTTTTTTTTGTTGAATCCAGCCGATTTAAAAAAGTGGCGATCAGTGGCGAAAACAGGCTTATCGGCAGCCGACTGGCCATAACAAAATAATCGGCTCCGAAACCTGGCGATATCAAGCACTTATCGGCGCTTACTGAATCTCAAACCCAATTTTGGCTATAAAATGGCGATAATTCCCTTATCAACGCTTACTGCATGAGGCCCTTAGTCCCAAATACTATTGTTACAGTTTTTGTTTAAAAACAGTTTGTTTTGGGAAATCCAGTATTCCAGCCTTGAAAAATCAGATTGAAATACGTGTCCACGGTCAGAGAGGCTAGGACTGTGTGCATATAAGATTGTGTCAACTGCATACATGTACATTGAAGCTCCCTTACAAGCTGAAGGAAGATCATTAAAGAAGCATACGAGTAGCTCCGTGGCTGATACTATACACCTGATAAAGCGTGGCCCCTTGCAGACGCACTTACCAGTACGCCCTCCCACTGTCCCTGTACGTTCTTCCTACCAACCAATTAGATTGTAAGCTCTTTGGAGCAGGAACTCGTTTTCCTAAATGTTACTTTTATATCTGAAGCACTTTGTCCCATTATGTGTTATTTATATTATTTGTTATTTATATGTGTAGCAGGGTACACTCCCTTTCCGTGGGAGGGTTTAGTGAGCTGTGTCGTCCATGTTGTGGTTGGCGCAGCCACAAACATAGGGACTGTGTGTAAGGCAGGGGCCATCTTGTAAGCCTATCAGGTTAGCACCATAAAAACCTTATCGGACAAATCTCCCTGAGGAGGAGGGAAGGGGTGTTACATATGATTGACGTGTATATTACTACTGTGAAGCGCTATGTACATTAATGACGCTATAGAAATAAAGACATACATACAAGACTGAAAAGAGCAGGGGACCCAGAACAGAGCCTTGTGGGACCCCACAGGTGACACCAAAGGGGTTAGAGTTAGATATGTCTTCAGAAGGAAGAGCAGCTTCACATTAAAAAAAAACAAGAAAAATAGCAGAATATGGTGCAATACATTCTCAATGGTGATGGTCTTATGTGAATGGGGAAAGCATGTACACTCACATTTTCCAAATTTTACAGCCACATATCAGAGATACACACTCTTTCTGAAAGTAGTGTGGGGTCCGCCTTTAGCTGAGGTGGATTGACACCCCCCTGCATGGGTGGGGGGTGGGGAGTCGGATATCAGTGGGTCAGGTGACTCTCGGTGTGATAAAGATAATAAACAATAGTAAGGACTGTCTACACAACTTTTATAGAAATGATAAAATCATCAAAATGTGCACTCACAATTTGCACATCGATCACGCACATATATGGAGATCTGGTTTACAAATGAGTTTGAGGTCCCGCCGCCGTTGTTGGATCTACTGCCGATGCGTGCCCTGGCATTCACTGTAGGAGCCGCGTCACTTCCTGCAGCTTCTCCTCTTGGTCTCAAGGCTTCCGGTTGCGTTTGCCTCCCCGTCCTGTCGCAGTGCTCCAGCTGCTTGAATCAGTCAACACGTTTCGCCTTAGTCGGCTTTTTCAAGAGTTGTATCCATTGGTCTCCCTATTGTTACTATTAATACCCATTCTATTTACTGAATGATCAATTATCAAGTATCAATTTAAAAAGCTATAGCTTCCTAGTCCGAGGTATATACAATCAACATATTGTACATATGATTTACATAGATGGCTGTCTACATGGTAATCTACTATGAGACTATTCGCCATAAAGCATCATATACAATTTAATACAAATGCATTAAAAGCACACCAAACACTTAATATTTACACTATAATGGTTGAAATCATAGCTAATAGTGACTGATTGTTTTAAAGATCCATATATGACTCCTGTTTAGTTTCTGGAGTCAACAGACTGTATTGGATTCTCCAAAAATCTTCCAAAAAATATATTAGTTTGGGATTTATAAAGATAGTGGCCAAAAAACGAAATCAATATGAAATTTACAACAATACTAAAACATAAAACAATAATGCCACTAGTAATATGGTTTCGCAGTGGTCTTAAAAATAAGATTATAGTACAAAATATAATACAAAATATAAACAGTTCTGTATGAAAAAAAACTGTGTATTATGTCAGACACAGTGGAATTCATAAACTAAGCATCTTAAGACATATTGAGTGGGGATTTAACAAAATACTGACCAAAAGAGTAAAAATCAATAAGGAATTTTCAACAATACTACAAAAAGGTAAAATTATGTTGATACTAATTTATATGATTTCTCATTGGTCCTAAAAATGAAGTGAAGGTCCAAACTATTGTAGCCATGCCTGGTTTAGCTACCAGTCTGCCCTCCCTGACATGCAAGCCCTGGTAACAGTGCAGGCAGTGTCAGGACCAATCCTTGGTTTTCCCCACAGAAGCAGCTTCCTTGAGTGACAGGTGAGGATGTGGGACAAGGCATGTGTTCTGCCCAATCCTGGGCTCAGACCTTGTACCTTCCTCCTTTGTACTTAAGGAGCTGCACCTCTAAATTTAGTCTGTGTCTCTTCCCCTTGAAAGAGACAGGTACTCACACAGAGGTGTATTAGCACTAGCACCCACTGCCCCCTCCCCTTAGGGGGAGTGAGGAGTGATACCTTACCCCTGACTCTATTAGGGAGTCAGGGAAGAGCAAGGACTCCCCCGGGTGCCCTTGGCCTGGGGTGGATGTCCAGGGAACATCCTGAGACTGAAACCCTACAAACTGTGCTGTGCAGTGTATGCTGTGGTTAATAAAGTGTTCCTGTTAATTATACTCCTGCCTGGTGTGCAATCTATCTGGGGGAGTGGAAGTAAGTTCTCCTGCAGAGATTGCCTTCACACACCTGAAGCCTGCAGCAGATGGAGGCGCTGTACCAACAGAGATAAAGACCAGTAATGTACCCACCAGCAGACAACTCAGCATCCTGTTAACCAGCAGGTTATCAGCATCATACACCATGTAATGGCAGGATCTCACAGAGGGTGGGGGAAACAGTGTAACACTATAAAAACAGTTTGTATAATATGCTAAAAAAAAACACTTGTGTATTATATTAGACACAGTGGGATTTTACAATATGCATCTTAATATTTGCAATGTCTAAGATCAATAGAGAGAGTTTTCAATACATTGGTGGACTCCAAAACCTGGAGCATGCAGAATCCAGAATACAATAAATAATAGATAGTGTCTCTATCTCAACCTCCAGTCCGAAGCATACATACATTAACCTATTTCATCTATACGGCAAATGAGGCGCACTGAAATAAAGATTGGAAATAGAACCAAGGAAAACACAGTTAGTATTGATATTTACATAATGTGGAAAAAAATCAATCTTGCAAATTGCGACGGTAGGATTTCATAGAAACAGGGCAATGCTCTAATTCTGAGTTCTATTTACATCTTATTAGCAGTGTTGATCAAAGAGAGATTTTAATCAGAAAGGCAACCCTCTATAGACAGCACTCAAATCATTTCTAATATATTAGTGGACACAGTAAGTGGTCCTGCAGAAATGCTGCACAAATTGGTAAGTATACCAGAATCACCGCGGAAATCAAAAATAATAAAATTTTATTACGTCTATATTGACTTTAAAAACACAGATACAGTATTAAAAATCCCCATATTGATGTGGCAAGATTGAATAGTTATGATACTGTGGTAGTAGAGTCGGTTAGTCTATTACACTATTCATAAACATCCAGACAGAAAATTACTGCATAGGAGCGTAACAACAGAGATAGACTGATATTGTATCAAGGAGCGTGGTATTGCTGTATGAATTAATAGTATGTGGTATACAGAGGATTGGAGTATTATACAAACAAGAGATATTAGTAGAGAACCTCTGTGATTGCTGATGTAACAGCTAGGATGCCCCTTAAAAAAAAGGGTGTTGATATTTCCTAATTAGCTCTCATGTGTGTTGACTGAGAGATGGATTCACTGCATGCATATAAATATACTACAGAATTGCAGCATACATACACACACAGTATCTCTTGAACAGTAAAATCTCCTTTGTAACCATAGACATGTATCAATAGAACTTCAATGCTGACATAGATATGGATGCAAACATCATGTTGTAGATAGTGCATGAAATTCTGCTATATGTCTAAGAGCATTCAGCCGTAATGCCTCTCTGGCAGAGATGAGTACCAATACTGTCCGCTTTTGTAGCTATGAGCATATATTGTATCAAAAATGCCACTACACAATACTATTGCTGTTATATGTCAAAAAACATAGAGCCGTAATGCCTCACTTGCAGAGATGATTACTATCTCTATTTGCATCTCTATATAGAGTTCATTAGTAATATCACTGTAGATATAAACGTGGTTAAGATCACGATATCCCGATTTCTGGGCAGTGTGATGAGGCAAAACCTAGTCTATCATAACATAACATACAGGCCGCTCTTGTAGCTATAAGCATATATTGGTGATTGTGTCAAAAATGCCGCTACACGATACAAGCCTGATCTTCTGTTGAGATCGGATGCTGCCACTTCGAGTGACGTCACTGCTGTGACACCTTACGTTCCCGACGCACGTTTCACGTGTTCTACACGCTTCATCAGGGGGAGGAGGGATAGGAATAAGATCACGGCGGTGAGTCTTTAAATACTCACATATGGTTCGTCCTCCAACCATTATAGGAGGAGTCAAACCAGGGGAAGTCTGGTCACCACCAGGAGGCGGAACCGGACTGATACAGGTGTCCTACAGAAATAAATAATTATTAACCCTATGCCTACAGGACTGGAACTGCTCACGGAAAACAATAAACCAGGGGCAGAATATCTACATGTATATACAATTTGTATACAGCTATGTGGACTTGAAATAAACTTAATAAAGGGTGTTGGTGTGAATTATTTTGTTGGTTATTATTCCAGACTATGGGCCTCATGCAGTAAGCCCCAATAAGGCTTTTTCGGCATTTTATAGCCGTTTTTTGCCCTCCTGATTCAGTAAGCCCCGATAAGTGGGAATTATCGGCAACTTTTCTTCCGAAAAAAAAATTTTCGCCACCCGGCTGCCGATAAGCCACTTATCGGGACTTTTTTTTCCCGCCTGAATTCAGTAAGCCCCGATCAGCTTTTCGGTGCTGATCGGCAGGCCAGATTGGAGATTTTATGGCCAATCCAGCCCGCCAACTAAAGTTGGCAACTTGCTGAAGGAGAAGCATCGGCAAGGGCGACACTTAGAAAAAATCAGCCCTTTTTCCTGCCTGTGATTGATGCCGGGGTCTCCGGAGCTGATACCCGCACCGGAGCCCCCCGGCATGCATCCGAGGCAGGAAAAAGGCATTTAAAAGCCACTTCATTACCTTAGCGGCTAACCGCTAAGGCAATGAAGGGGTTAACCCACCGTGCCAGCGTTATTGTGGGTAGCGGGGATGGGTGAGGGGGGTATTTGGCCCTGGGTGTGAGTTTAGGACTTGCGGGGGGGTTGCGGGGGCACTTAACCCCTTCACGACCGTAGCAGTTAATACCGCTACGGTCCTGAAGGGGTTAAGGCCTCCCGCTACCCACCCGCAAGCCCTAAACTACCACCGTTGGGGCTAATACCCCTTTCACCCACCCCCACTAGCCACAATATTAAAAAAATACACACCCCAGCCCCACAATAACTACATAAATAAATAATTAAATAATTATATATATATATATCTGTTATATATATATATATATCTATATATATATATATATATACCCAAACACACTATACCCCCCTAACATACAGTATTAAATGGGCAGAATGACTATATCACCAAATGGATAATAGTGCAGTTGTCCATTTAAAATACATACACAACAATAAAGACATTAAATACATATAGCACTCACCCATGTCCCACTGCCACGATGAAGGCCATCCTCATCTTCATCCTGCCCATGCCCCATCCGCTTCTGCAAAACAAACACAAGAATTACAACATCCAAATTAATGTCCCCTAACCCCTTAATCACCATAGCGGTTATTAACCGCTACAATTATTAAGGGGTTAAGCCACCATCACCCACATACCCTCCCCCACAAAGCCCCCCAACCACCCTCACCCAATACCCACAGGGGAGTCCTACCAAATACCCTTGGGCCTAATACCCCCTCCCCCAGCACATACAGTACAATAATGTGCCAAATAACTATTATCCACATAGGGATAATACATTATTTGGCCATTATTAAACACATTCAATACCGTTAAAATGTAAAGAAAATTGTACTAACCTCATCAATAAGAAGTCTCCGTCGCCAGCATCATCCTTGGGGTCCGTTGCCAACATTATAAATAGCCACAACATTTGAATATCATTAACATAACACTGAACCCCTTAATCACCTTATCGGGTACTAACCTGAAAGGTAATTAAGGGGTGAAGCCATCCTGCAATGCCTACAACAGTTATGCATAACATCCTCAGTGAAATAAATACCCATTGCCTAACCAAATTCCATTTAATCATTCAATCTGTAGGCTCACATGCCTCATAAAACATTGCATTTACAGTGTATACATGTAGCATAACATGTAAACTGCATGTACACGCTGCAAATCAATGTTAACAATACAATAATCCCACTCAAATCGCCATACATCACAAGAAGTATATTATTTAATCCAATAAACTCACCATCAATGAATTACCACACATCACTTACATCCCTAAACAATTAAAATACCATCCATACCAATTACACAATGAACTAAAGCTATCCTAACAGAGAACAACTTCAAAACATAGAAAAAAGTACACCAACAATTACAATATACTAAAGCAAGGCTTTCCATATCCTACTGTATGGCCTGGAAGCCCAAAACTTACATCTGTCTAAAAATAAAATACATTTAGCACACATCAATGCATAGCCACAATGATTATCAATACAGAATAAGAAGCTTTAACAACACTATCATTTCTTACCCTGTATATATATATCTGTACACATACATACAGACATACATACAGTGGGAAGAAATTATATGCATTATAAAAAATGAAAACATGAAAAAGCAACAAAAAAAAACAGTTACATTAAGAACATTTCTTTATTTAACTTACCATTACTTGCCCCCACCGACTCCCGTTGATCAGCTTACTCACGAACCAATCCACGACACCATCCACGACACCATCCATGACACAATCCAGGAACAAATCCACGAACCAAACCAGGAACCAATCCAAGAACCAATCCAGGAACCAAGCCACGAAGAAATCCACGAAACAATCCACGACACGATCCAGGAACAGGAAACCATAAAAGAAAAAAACATAACAAATTAAACATTAAAATAATAAAACATGACAATCAAGGGTTGTACTAGTTTTATTCTTAGTGAATCTGTATTAAAATACCTTGTTCCGGGGTCTTCTTGACGTCCGGTGCCACGCCCTGGTCTTCAATCTTCAGGAGGAGGTCCGTCCTCCTCGGCGTCTGCCTTCAAAATGAGACGACATAGGCTTTTAAAGGCCTATGACGTCACATTTGTCGTCATATGGTTCCCACGGCCCTGATTGGGCCGTGAAAACCATGTGTTTTGGCCGATGTGAAAAAAATTGATGACGTCACTTAAAGGCAATGCCAGCACAGCCAATCAGAATGGCTTTGCTGCTATTGCCTTTAAGAAAACGTCATGAAATGACACATGGCCGGACTCACATGGTACTTGAACCAATCAGAGTAGGGATGGAGTTCCCACGCTCTGATTGGCTGGCTTACCATGTTTGATGTTTGCAGCTGAGAGAGACAAGCCGCTCTCTCAGCGCAAACATCGGCACCAAAGGTTTATCGGGAGCCTTATCGGGAGCCAGGCTGTATCGCCACAGGTCATTGGCAGCTTTGCTTTCGTAGTGCTTCGGCAGGGATCAGAAGGATTCGGCCCTTACTGAATACTGCGAGGGCAAATCGCCAAAAAATGGCCTGTTAGCCACCAATCCGCAACCCTTACCGAAAATGTTGGATCGGGGCTTACTGCATGAGGCCCTATGTGTCAAAATGTAGGAGTGTATTGCTCAAATGTAAAGACCTGCCCATAATGGTCAATGCAGGTAAGGTTAACGCTAAAATTTAACTAGTATGTGATAGGTGTAATATACAGGTGTAGGATTGAATGGTGTGTTCAAAAACAAAACAAAATGTGAAAATATATAACCCAAAACCTCATCAGAAAAACATGAACCAATATACCCAGAATAACCAAATGATATTCGTGATACAATGTGAAGTGTAGGAGTGTAACTAAAATAGAAAAACCTGCCCATAGAGGTCAATGCAGGTCTATTAAAAGGTAATCTATCTATATGTGATATGTGTAATATACAGGTGTAGAAGTGAATGTGTATAGACATCACCTCAAATAAAGGACTAAGTCATGAGCTAAATAAAAGGTGAAAATATGAATCCCTCATTAAGTCCATTAGGGGCCAGGGTTTGCAACTGGAATATCCAACGGCATTCCTGTTGTAGCAATCGTTGGTCACAATTGCCACCTCTTTGATCTTTGCGTATATAGTCAATGCCACAGAACTTCATGACTTTAGTATCTCCCTTGTGATATTCTATTACATGCCTCGCAATTGTAGTATCTGTGGCATTCCGAACATTACCCAAATGCTCTAGAATCCTTATCTTGAGTGGTCTGTGAGTTTTTCCCACATACTTCATGCCACAGTCGCAAGTCATGAGATAGATAGTTCCGCATGTTAGACAATTAATGAAATCTTTAATTTTGAAGGTATTATTGTTCGTAGAGTCTCTGAACTCTTTTGTAGCTGGCATGAAGGGACAGGCTTTACACCTTGCACATGGATAGGAGCCACATGGTTTGGGACCCATCTATGTTTTGGTCTGATGTTTTTCCAGATGACTTCCAGATAGAGGGTTGCCTTTCTGATCAAAATCTCTCTTTGATCAACACTGCTAATAACACTACTAACCCTCATAGCACCAATCATTTCTCTCCATCTGAGACACTTATATTCGGTGATTGCGGTTGTATTTACATATTTTATTTACATCCACATACAAACTCGAGAGGAAACTCCCTGCGTCTACATGTAGGGTTATTAAGATCTTCATTTAATCTGTTTTTCCGTCTGGCTTTTTAATTCCATATTACTACAATATAAATTATTATACGTGGAAATAATTATTGTGTGGTGAAAACACAAAGGCATGAGGAGAATACAAGTTAACAGTCCTAATAGTCATAATAAATACCCCAGTGTCTTTACCAACATTCATTCCTTTTGGAACTACAGTTTGGAGCTTATGCATCCAAAACGTTTCACATCTTGCCAAATCAATCATTCTATTTCCTCCTCTCCAATTTAGTGTGACGTGTTCTATTACAGCTTAAGCCTTGAGGGATAGCCTCATGATAGATGCAAAAATCCCTCAACACGCTATGGCTTAATACTTTTCTCCTGATGTTACTTAGGTGTTCTAATATGCGGATTCTTAAAGGTCGTGACCTTCTCCCTACATACTGTATTGGAGGCCACATTGGCACGCCAATAAATAAACCTCAATCTGATATACAGTTTATATCATTTTCAATGGTGAAGGATTTTTTTGGGTGAAATTTGACTTGAAACTTTGTTTATCCTCTGACTGAAATGTACAGGTTTTGCAAGCTACAGTACACAGCAGAAAAAAAACCATTTCCTGCTGATTTAGCCAGTGTTGGCTTAACTCATTTCTCTTTATTCCAAAGGCAGTGGAGCTAATTTACTTTTAAGATTTGGATCATTACTGAATATAATATTAGGCCTTTCTGGTGTATGATCACCCAATAAAGGGTAATTTAAAATAATATATATATGGCAATGTTTGACTCAAATGTTCCCTATTAAAATTGTGTTATAAACGCCATTTTGAAATCCCTCTCAAAAGTAGTTCCCTTTTCTTTCTTTGTGTTTTTTTATGGTCTCTTCTATTAACTGGATTGCATTATATAATTATTACTGTCTACAGACTTGAAATTAGTTTTGGTCTTTAGTTTACCGTCTTCAATGTATAAGACTAAATACAGAAATTCCACTTCTATTTTAATTACCTTTGTAGCCCTCTTTTTGTGAACCGGCCGACCCACCCAATATCACATTGGCCCCTCGTGGTCTAACCGGTCCCTTTCCCTGCAACACACCTGCTCTAAGGGACTACTGGTACTGCATAACCTGTGTGGCTCCAGGAGATCTGAGCCTCCGCTAGCTGGGAGCCTGGGGAAAACCCTTACCCTTACTTGGTGCAGCGCCTCCACTTACCCAGGATCCCCCGTTAGGAAAGATAGCCCTGAGTAAGAAATACAATGACACTCGTATATGATAAAACAATAACTAACACTTTACTTAACACACACATATAACTCATTACATAACATCACATAACATAACCTGATGCTCTACCCGCATCACCTCAACCCAATGTCTGGTGTTCCCCAACCAAGTGTCCTGTGATCACCCCACACCCAATGTCTCGTAACTCCTACGGAGGTCGTGGGTGACTGCGCAGTCACTATATTAAGCTAGGGCCCAGTTGGTGCACTTTATAATAATGAAGATACCTTCCGAGCACTCCGATGCTCAGGACCGCAACTTTCTTCTCAAAGGGTCAGACGTCCGTCTGATCCTTTCCAGGTACTCTGCCGGTGGACCCCAACGAGGGTCCCACCGCTCAACGGGAACTGCAACCGGACCACGGCAACACCAACCGCGTGGGAACAGCAACCGCCGCTATCCCTATCACTAACCACTGCTAGAGCGACAGCAACCCTAACCTAGGGCCTGTCCCTGAGGAACCACAACACTGGGATGGCTTGAGGGAAACTCCTAGGGCCTGTGGACATAACCTGCCCCCCCTTCCCCTAGCTACCCAGTCCTAACTGTAACTGCTACTAGCTATTCCCAACTCACCTGCAGCTGACACACCGCACACACTGTCAGCCTGCAGGGATCCACACTTCACACACACTGCACGCACTGTGCCCAGCACATACAGCGACACTACTCACAGGCAGCTGCAATCACACACAGCCCCTGGATCCCGCAGCAAACACACTGCTAGCACACCGTGCCTCTTTGACAGTGCCCACAGCACTCTCCGCTGCGACACTGCCAAACCAGCACCTTCCTCACTCAAGGGTCACCTCCCTAGCTAAGGCGTCCCTCTTCAGTTACCCCCTGCCCTTTACCCGGGAATTGGGGCCTGCCTGGGAATCTAGGGAGGACCCTTACCTGATGCAGGAGCCACGCGCTCCCTGCACCCTTCCTACTCCTTCCTTCTCCTCTGCCTGACTGACTGTTGCAAAGCCCGGGAAATGTATCTCTTTTCCCGGGCTGAGCTTCCTCCAGCCCTATTGGCCACTAGGGAGCACCTGACCTCTGCCTCCCTAAGCCTCCTGGGAATTGTAGTTCCCAGGGGCTGCCTAATGCATTGGGGCCGCGTGCGCGCTTCCCTCGCGCATGCGCGAACCCCTAATGGCCGCCTCAACCTTCCTATCCTCTTCCCTACTCTCGTGCGATCTCTTCCTGCTCTAGGGAACCCATCGCGCGCTTTTGTCCTACTGCGCATGCGCGAGCTAACGCGCAATGGCGGCGCACTCTCTCCTAGCCGCCGAGCCGGTGGCAACGCGATCGCGGCCTTAGCGACGGCCCGATCGCGTCCCCGGCAACCAGCCTGCACCGCTCCCTGCTCTGGCCCCCACCCTCGCGAAGTGCCGGCGGGTCCGTCAAGGCCTCCGGCGGCACCCGCTACCGCACGGCACTCGCGGAGGGGGGCCAGAAAGCTCAAATTTACCTCGGGGCTACACCTTATAGGAACATTTTAGGTTCAACTCATTACAATTAATGTAATTGAAGAATTCCTTTAGGCTTCCCTCATCTCCCTGCCATATAAATAGAAAATCATCTATATATTGTTTCCATAAGAACAGGCTTGCACCGAACCTATTATCAGCTGCCCTACATTTTTATTTCTCACTTTGTTTCACTGTTTCGTCACATTGGTTGATTGATTAGATTACTTTTTAAATTACTTTAATTAAATTTAATTAATCGCCCCGCCCCACTTTCAAATTATCCGGTTTTATCATGATCCTGTGTATCACAGACCCAGTATGGTCTTTCTCCCTCTAGCAGAAAAGAGAGGCACATGAGACTTGTGCCAGGTAGTGTTAGGACCTGCAGAGTGCTCGTGCAGTGAAGTGGCTGCAGGCTTATAACCTTTTGGCCAAAGGGTTTAACTAAATGACCCTTTTTCATGAGCAGATAAGCACTAAGGTATTGCACTATATGTTGTGTCATTTTGTATGATGCGCTGGCCTTTCTGTTTTTACTTTTTAAATTACTTTCACTATTATTATGTACTTTATGATAAAATAGAATTTTTAAATGTACATTAATTTTTGTGGGAATAATTTTGTTTATATTCACAACAATTTATCTTACACCACAGATCCCTTACGCAGGGCTATTTTTGCATGTATTTATTGATATAACACCATTCTAGTAGTGCCCTTTTATATTGTTTGGTTTGCACGGTTAGAGTTAGAGCCCGAGATAGACACATATTGGGTTCTAGGAATATTGCACCAGTTAGTTGCAATATGCAATGGGTTATTTTAAAGGTATAGCAACTTTGCTCTATTATAGCCTACACAATTAAGGGGTGAAGGGAGAAACAGGAGGGCGGGAAAAATGGGGATAAGCAGGGAGGCAAGGTTTCACGGACAAACCCCTTCCTCAGGCCCCCAAAGGGGGACACAGAGCCCCTTAACGTCATATGCTAAACACAGTAGATGTATCTGATAGGCTGGAATGTCCTCCGGCTTCACTCCTGCTGGGAATGGCCGTCCAAGGCTGGCGCCTGAGCACTTTGGCTAATGAGGGAGTCCTTCTGTGTAAGCACATCAGATGTCCACGGGAGCGCGCAGACGCGCACGGGTGCGTGCGGACATGCGCATAATGAAAAACGGCAGTCCACATCACAGATGCTGCTGTTGCAATAGCAAATGCTGCCGAGGTGTCCCTTCTTCAACTGTGTGAGCTCAGTGAGCAGATGATGAGCACTTCCATCAGGCAGCATACTGGTTCAGCCCAGAATCAACGTCCAATGTGCATAGGGTAATGTAATCAAACATGTAGCTCAATAATGTTACCTATAATAAAATATCAATAAAGATAAGAAATCAAATAAAATTACAGTTCACAAGAGTGTGAAACTTGTAGAGATATAAACTAATAATACTTGTATATACACTATAGTAAAGGATATTATCCTGGTGCTGAGAGGGTACTCCCCTATACAGAATAGGTGATAGGGGTATTGTTGGGCAAGGAGTAGAGGTGGAGAAAGACTACCGTGTGTAAAGGATGGATCAATCCACAAAGAATGGGTCACTAGTGGCAGGGGTTTGTCCCCGAAATGTTGCCCCCCTGCTTATCCCCATTTTTTGCCCCCCCCCCCCTTGTTTCTCCCTCCACCCCACCCCCACCTCCCATTGTGTGATATTCTGTTTTTTGCATACTATGTTTTTTTGCAGTATGTATTTTAGACGCTTTTGTGTTGGCCACATCGCTCCATGGATTTGACTTGTGTTGGCATTAAATATCTTTTTTTGATTTGGCAATTACCTACTCTTGAGATTCATTCTACTAGTCAGTGAGTGCTGGAACTATTATTACTGTTTTGTCACTTAAAACAAATAATCTATGAATACTCAAGACAAAGCACTAAACATATTGTGACATCGTCCCAGGATATTAGGCAGCTTTCTGTCCTATTTAGATCAGAAAGTGCAGTCAGAGTGTAAATGTGATCCATCCACAGCTTCACAATTGCCTAAGCTGGTGGATGGGAAATCCATACCAAAGTTCACAGTTGTTTTTATTTCCCTCACCTGCCCTCCTAATTGAGGCACAGGTACTTAAAGCTGTTCGGTTTGCTGCCTCACTCTCTCCTAGAGCCTGGAGGCTGGGGTGGCACTGCTGTCAGCAGCCAGACAGGGGAGGACCTTCCCCCTGCATGGTAACAAATACTTTTGTTTAATTAATTCTGAAACCTATTATAAATGTTCTGTATTTCGTATAGTTGGAAAGCAGATTAGCCAACCAACCCTGGAGAAGAAAATCTATGTCTAATAAGTGCTCCGATTGAGCCGGGTTTATCTTGTAATGTATTTCAGTGAAAATATTGCAGTCCCCTACTGAGCGGGAACAAAGCAAGCAGAATGAATCATATGATGTTTTGTCACATATTACCTGTTTAGTTACCCTAAAAGACCATGTCATAAAGAGCCCGGACAGATGGCACGACAATTTAGGGAAGTCGTTTGTGACAATATGTATATCCAGAATAGACAATGGAAGATTTGGGTTACACAACCGGAAATCATTATCCGATTTCACAGACTACACAGTTACAATAAGTGTGTTAACAATGGTTAAAAATATTACAAAGTTTAAAAGTTTATGGTTTTTAAAGATAAAGTTCAAAGACGGTCCCAATTATCAATCTCGAAAGCTTTAACAGCGAAAGCATACCAAGACACAAATAAGGAAGAATGCCTCGTACAAAACATTGCATAACATACAAACCAGATCACAATTTCTCTGGCCAACAGGAAATAGTTGACAAAAACCAAATGCCAGATAATTAAAATACAAATGAAAAAAAAAAAAACAATACAACAGTGTCAAGGTAGTATCCTGCCATTTAGGCTGGCGTAACTCCCCGATCAAGAACCACAAATTGTCTTTTTGTAATAGACACATCTTCTGAAAGCAGACCTAAAAAAAACTAAAAACCAATTGGATTGGTGACGTGCTAGCTGTACCCTATGACAAAAAAAGGGAGGGGTGGCAATTTTATTTAACAAATCGTTAAAATATATTATTCACAATACTGAAACTGATTCTGAAGGTAGATATATCATAATAGAGGCTACAGTAGAAGATACAAAGTAAATATGTGTAAATATATATGCACCAAACATGCTTAACCACCTTTCCTGCACAGAATTATGCCGAGTGTTACTACAGTGGGACAGTGAAGAGATGATTGTGGGAGGCGATTTCAATATCCTAGATGACTAGTTTTAAGAGCAAAAGAGAATAGTCTCACCGCCGTACCAGACAAACAGAACACTGTGGAAGTGCAAAAACTCATAGCTACATTTATTTTCACCTTTAGGTAAGCAGTTAACACAACGTTTCGGGGGAAAATCTTCACCCTTCATCAGGTGTATACAGATACATAATTATCAGAAAGCCTTATAAACATCTCATTTACATAAGGTATTGTAATGATTATATGTAACACCGGTTGTTGGTGGCAACTTATAGGATATACAGCTGTGTATCTACTGTAGATATAATCTTGTCACGGGAGACCAGGTTTATCAACACCTTTTTATACCGGGATCATTGATTGAGCAAAATAAGGAGGTAAAATTAATTGTAATTTATTTCAGGAAACGAAATACACACAATGTAACACAATTTACAGGGTTAACACACTTATTTACTGGGAACGGGTCTAACAAATAAAACTATCCTTTAAATGAAATTCACAAATATGACCTCTGTATGAGCCCTTTCCAATGACCGGTAGGAATTCACGAAAGTCCTTGAACTGATTTCCGCTACGTTCTTCAGAAGTGGGGCTTAGAAGAATTCTTGAGTCAATATCTTTGAAGCCGACTCGCGTCTGTTCAGCACAGAGCATCTCTGAATTTGCAGCTGTTGGTTTGGCACTTGGAATCTGCGCTCCTCATTGGCTGCAAGGCTCCTTATGGGTTTCAGTGTCCCATTCACAAACCTCTACAGCCTATCAGAATGTGGGAATTTCCCTGCCAGCCAATCATCGATTTGCCGGTATTGTAAAGCCGGGTGGGTACTTTTTTTAATTCTGCAAAGGGGCATGCGCCAACCGGGCACCTCTGCCTCTTTGCATACTGAGCCCACCTGCTGTCCAGGCTCCACAGAGTTTGGGCTCTGGCAAATGGTGGCCGGATAGCCCTGTGTTAGACCAAGCAGAACTGCCGTACCCCTCCTGTTCTAACTGGACTCCGCACAGACCCATAGGCACCAAGCTTGGTAGCCATCTGGTCTCTCGGAATCCCTGACTTCGAAATTCCACAGTTCATTTACAGGTTATCAGTACATATACCTATTAAACATAACTTTTTAATAAAATATACTGTGTCCTGTCTTTTGTTTGATAAAAATATATAAGTCCCTGTTCTGGTGTCAGGGATGGAGTGAGGATATATATTGCCTACACTCACTCACACTCACTAGCCTCATTCTTGGCACACTTTAGAAATAATTTTTTTTTAAATGTCACACAAGAAATCACTCTCAGCTTTATCACATAGCTGGAGCACCCCCTGAACCCCTATACCAGGTTCAGGGTACCTGGGCATGTATCTGGGCATCCCTCCTTATACTAGTGACCCCTCTTTATTCTAGGGACCCCCTGTATGATTGCAAGAATACATTAACCCCTTCATGCCCGGTTTCCTTTTCTTCCTTTTCTGGAAGATGCTGCAGCAGGAATTGTCAGAGATTGCTGACATAGACCACCCAGAGTGGCCATTTACACTTGACTGGTCTACTTATTGCCTGAATATTCCTGCTCTATTGTGAGTAGGCTTTTTTGGGTTCTTATATATTTTTTTCACTGTTGTAGCTTTATTGCACTATGTACAATTTTTCTATTTTTCATGGTCCCTACTTTGCTCCCCTGGATTTTGGAGAGCTGGAAGATGCTGCAGCAGGAATCCTGGCAGTGAGTCGTAAGAGTGTTTTCAGAGTCAGAGTTTGCCCGGAGCAATGTGCTTATATTAAGTATATATAAGTATTGTACTGTGTATTTTTGTTATATTGGAAGTGGCATTGGGCATTTTGTGTTTTCTGTTTTATGTATCCGCCACGCTCAGTAGCACTCCTTTATGAACTTACTATAACATATAATATATATATAATATTAAGTATATATTATATTATATATAATATATAATAATTTGTGGGGGACTCAGGGGGTGTCAATGAGAGCTTTTTGGGGTTTTTTTGTTTTGTTTTATATACAACTTCAATAAGGAGGATATAGAAAACATAATTTCTTATCAAGCATTGTGATTTTATTCTCTTATGGCAACATAATCTGATCATTTTATTACTAACTAGCTGAGAGACCCGGCGTTGCCCGGGATGTAATAGTGTGTGTGTGTGCGCGTGCGCCAGTTTGTGTGTGCGCGTCAGTGTGTTTTTGTGTGCGCATCAGTCTGTGTGTTTGTCAGTCTGTGTTTGTGTGTCAGTCAGTGTGTGTGTGTGTGTGTGTTTCAGACAGGCAGTTCGTGTGTCAGTCAGTTTGTTGTTGTTGTGGTGTGTGTGTGTGTCCCTTCTCCCCCCCCCCCTCTGCTTTTTCCTCTGCCCTGTCGCGAAGGGGGGTGGGGGTGGTTGTTGATACCTGCTCACGCTCCCGGCTTCCCGGCCTGGCCGCTGGTCCGGCCGGGGGGGTCGATACCTGCTGGTGCCGCCGCGGGTGGGGGGGGGTGGTTGTGGTGACAGCTGCTGGCGCTACCCGTCTTCTCGGCCCGGCCCCGGGGGGTGGGGGGGTTTGATGAGGTACTTGTCAATTTGTGTGAGGCGGTGGCGTCGGTTACTTCTTCCCGGCTCGGTCGCGGGCTCCGTGCGGTCCGGTGCCGATGGTGTTTGGCGCTGAAAGTGAGAGTGTGTGTTTGTTGGTTTTGGCGGTGAAGGTGCGGTCCGGCGTGGTTGTGTAGAGGTGAAGTGGAGGGGTGTTGGCAGTGTAGGCTGTGGGCCCTAGAGGGGCTGCGGTAGCGGGAGAGCTGTGGCGTGCGGTGGTGGTCTGCATTAGTGTGGGGGGGTGTGGTCGAGGGGGGTGTTTTGAAGAGGCAGGATCGTGCGGTGTTGTGTTAATGTCTGTAATGTTGCAGTGGTGAAAGCAATGATGATATAGTTCAGATTGTGTGCGCTCCGTGATTGTGCGGTGTGTGGAGGTGATCGTGCGGTGTTGTGTGAATGTGTGTAATGTTGCAGTGGGTAAAGCAATGTTGATATAGTTGAGATTCTGTACCTGATTCTGTACCTGATTCCGCAGTTCTGTGGTAGCAGGCGGTGAGGGTTTTGTGGGTTGAGAGCTGTGAAGCATGGCACCAGAGCAGTGAGGGTTAGGTGCTGTGAAGCGTGGTCCGAGAGCAGTGAGGATTAGGTGCTATGTAGCGTTCCCAAATCTCCCAGAGCAGTGAGGGTTAGGTACTGCGAAGCGTTCACAAAGCTCAGTGAGGGCTGCGAGAGTGTGGCAGTGGTAGCTCAGTGAGGGCTGCGAGAGTGTGGCAGTGGTAGCTCAGTGAGGGGTGGGACAGTGTGGCAGTGGTGTTGGACGCAGGCCAATGAGAGTCAGTGAGGGGTGGGACAGTGTGGCAGTGGTGTTGGCCGCAGGCCAATGAGAGGTGTGCGGGGGCGGGCATGGCCTGAGGTGGAGTAACAGGCCAAAGGTGCAATGCGATTGGCCCTAGGGACACAGGCCATGCAGACATACAGTGCTTTCAGAAATATATAGTAGATAGGAAAATGTAAGATACTCTAGAGCAGGCCGTCAAACTTAGAATAGCTTGGGGGACAATTGTTAAGTCCGACTGTAAGACTGGCTGCACCAGGATTTTTATTTGTAAACAGTCAATATTACCTACAGTACGCATACACTTTTTTCTTGCGTTTTCCTTATTAAAAATATGTAAATGTTGCTGGTATCACTCTCCCTTCCTCCCATCCCCTCTCTCTCCCCATAAACTATCTCTTCCCCCCATCCCCTCTCTCTCTTCCCCTCATCCTCTCTCTCTCAATCTCCCATACCCTCTTTCTCTCCCCCCATCACCTCTAACCCTCTAGATATAGTAGAATCTCTAGATATTATCTTTATTTATTTATTTATTTATTTATATAAATATTTTACCAGGAAGTAATACATTGAGAATTACCTCCCGTTTTCAAGTATGTCCTGGGCATAGAGTTAAGACAAATAATACATGGTTACAATTACATAGTCACACTAAGTTAGCAGGGTATACATTATATACAGGACATTGCATGCACAGTTAGAAATAATATATATTATATGGGCGTATGTAACAGTTACAGACCAGATTAAAATGTGAGACAGCTTTAGTACTGAAAGAACTTAGACTGGTGGTGGATGTGAGAGTCTCCGGTAGAATGTTCCAGTTGTGACTACAGATGAGCATTAGAGACAAGCTCTTTATCTGTGCTCATAAAAATGCATCAACCATATTTGTAATATAAATCAAGTCCACATAGTAACAGGTCTTTAATCAAATAAGGGCTTGCTTGTAGAACTAGTCAGATCATGCTTCGATTAGGGTGAGGAATGAGTAGCAATCACATACAGTACATGGGTTGATCCTACAGTGCAAAATAAATGCACCATGGAACCCCAATATATATATATAACAATCACTCCCTTGGAGCTAGACTAGGAAGCTGTAAAGTACTGTACTATGAAATAACAGATTGCAAGTAGTCCCGTTTTGTCCTGTACTCAGCGTGCAGCTGCAGCATGATCCTAGAAAGCTGTGTCCATGGAGAGGGTGTGCAAGCAGTACACTGCTTGTGGAATGAAGTAAAAATTATGATGGTGGCTGGATCAATTAGTAGTAAAAATAAACTGCTTTATTGAAGATCAGACATCACTGAATACACATAGCGCTGTGAGAAGTACTCTGACGCGTTTTAGGCTCTCTGCCCTTTGTCAAAGAGTTGTGAGGTGCACGGTAAGAGAAGGAGGAGCGGCCGGATACTTTACTGAACCTTGGGACCATGAACAGTCTTTTGGAGTAAGATCTCAGATGATAAGTGCTGCATGTGGTAGGGGTGAGGAGATTCTATATATCTATATATCTCCTAGTAAAATTAATTTCTGTATTTATCACTTTTCCTTGTATCTCAACAGAGTACCCTTCTATTTTCTATAAAAGGTTTACACTATTCCTAGTTCTTATATTATCAGATGTATATATCATTAACATTGATAATGAACTAGAATACATCCATATAAGGGCCAGGGGGGTAACACTTGATGACAGGAGTACATTATTCCTATTTCTGTAAGTTGTGAAAATAAAGCGGTTTCCAATATTTTCTCTTTTTTCTTAATTGACATCTTAAAAATGTATGCCGTCTTCACTATATTAAATTGTAATCTTAATTGTTTCATGTAATGTATTTACAGTTAGCATCATGTCAATGAATTCTTCCTTACTTCTCTTCCAAATAAGGAAGATATCATCCACGTGTCTATACCACCTTATTATATTATCTTTAAATCTAGAATTAGCCAGGAACAAATCATTTTTCGAATGGCATACATAAAAAAAATATTAGCGCATGTGGGGGCCATATTAGCTCCCAATGTGGTTCCCTGTAATTGCAGATAGAAATTACTATCAAATCTGAAATATTTTTTTTTCCATTTCCGTGTAAGAGTTCAACAAGAAAATACACAAGAGAGCTATCTAGCTCTATCTCTTTAAGTAATGACACAGCGGATTCCCTCCCCAATGGGGGATAGAGGTATGGAGGCTCCGCACGTCAATCGTACAGAGGATCGCATCACCCTCGAGATCCCGCAGTGCCTCCAACCTTTGTAGAATATCTGTCATGTTACGGAGACAAGTGGAAAGTTTAAGTACAACATGATCATTTTTTTAAGGTGCAATAGTGGTGTGGAACCTGTAGCGGACTCTTAGCTTTTGCAATATATTATTAACATTTATTTGAAACGAGCCAACCTATTCTGTAGCACTGGCTAGACTTCTGTCCATCACCCCTCATTCATCTGCCTTCTTTATCACAACTTCTTTTTTCAATTTACATAAAACACTGTATTCCACTTTAGTCAGATTAAAGTGCTTATGTGTTTTAACATCCCATATTTTTTTTTTTACATCATTTAATTTAATTAGTAAAGGAAATTACACCATACGTCCATCTAAAGGATTTTAAATAGCAATAAAATATTTTTTTCTTACGTGTGATACTAAATTAGTGATATACTTACAGTATTAAAATGCCCGCGTGGGAAAGGCAATGTAGGAGAAACTGGTAGACCTATTAAACAGAGAATAAATTAACATAAATGTAGCATTTCAAACTTTAATCCACTAAATCTTAAAAAAGACGCACCACTGGGAAGACATTTTTAGTTAAGATAAATACAAGGTCTCACAATTATTATGGCAGGTGATAGAACAAATACAGATACCTATTAGAGGAGGAAATAAATCTCAGTACCTTCTACAAAGAGAAATGTATAGGATTTGCAAATTGTATAGCTTGGTAGCTCGAAAGGGTTAAATAAAGATACTGTATGAGTTTCAAATGTTTCCTAGATTACGATTTATACTGCCATAAATATAAGATGCATTTAGTATTGCCTTTATATGCTTGCATTTATATGAATATATTCTGTTTAATTTCCAATGTTTATGATATATACATGTAGCCCTTTTTCTAACGCTCCCAAAGGGACTACGGGTAACTGCACGCACCTGTGGCTCCAGGAGATCTGAGCCTCCGCTAGCTGGGAGCCTGGGGTAACACTTATAGCGCAGCGCCTCCACTTACCCAGGATCCCCGTGATGTGAGATTCCCCTGGGCAAGAAATACAACAACACACATATGAATGCAACTGATGTTACTTTAACGCAACAGTATTATCACTTTAATGAAACCGTTGGTACGTAATAACACATGACATATACCTTATACTATAACGCAATATAACCTCAGTGGCTCGGCCACTCTCATCAGGAGTAACGTCTCCGTCCCCTCACCGCGTGCCACCCACACACCGTGTCCATGTATGGTACTATATTTGAATAGGCTCAGTCCTTTGGCCACTTCACTAGTGTCCCCAAAGAGTTACGCCTAAGGCGGGATCAGCGCCTGTTGACCGGTGTTGGTGCACTTGATGTAAATAATACCTTCCGGTCACGGCGGTGACCGGTAACAACTCTGCAAAGGGTCAGACGAATCAGCGGCCTGCCTCCTGGGTCTCAATGTCCAGCCGTCTGGTCCCAAACGACTCACAACAACCGCAACTCTGTGCTTTGTCCCTAACTGGTACTCAGTAAGGGTGATGCTCGCTACCGCTATAGGGTTTCCCTGCAGCACTGCAACCTACGGTGACTTCAGGGATTCTCCTAGGGGTCTACGGGGTAGAACTGTCCTATGCAGGCGGGTCACTGACCCCCTGCACCCACACTACCTCTCCCTTCACCTCCCGGATCCCCTCTCACTAGCTCCTCTGCTTAACCTGCGACAGCTGCACTGCACTGCACTCAACCTAGTACCTGCAGCAACCGCCTGCACACACACTGTGCCTTCTTGCCAGCGCTCACAGCACTGACAGCCGTGACACTGACAAGACTCAACACCACACCTAAGGGCAGGGTCCCTACCTTAGGGGCCTTCCATCAGAAACTACCCACTACCCTATTGGGGATAGGGGCCGGCCTGGGACCTGGGGATTACCTTACCTGGTGTAGGAGCCACTTGCTCCCTACACCCTGCCTCCCCCTTCCTGCTCCAAGCTCCAACTCCAACTGACTCGCTCCTAAGCCCGCGAAATGTATCAATCCCTGCTCTTGGGAATCCTGGCCTCTCATTGGCCACTTGGGGACACCTGGGGTGCTTGGCCCTAAGCCTCATGGGAACTGTAGTCCCGCAGAGGCTGCAGATACATTGGGGCCGCGTGCGCACTTGTCCTGCGCATGCGTGAGTCCCTAATGGCCGCCACAACCCCCGCACCTTACTGTGCATGCGCAACCACTGCGCATGCGCGCGCAGACTGTCATGGTGGCCCTTGCTAGCCAGGTGCGCCACCGAGGCTCTGAGGACTCGGAGCGCTCCCTGCTCCGGCCCCCACCTTCTCGGCACCTCAGCGGGTCCGTCGCTGCCTCCGGCGGCACCCGCAACCGCTCGGAGCACAGACCTGGAGGTTGCTGAGGAGGAAAATAGACGGGGGCCACATTCTCCCCCTCGTAAAATCCCAACGACCTTGCTTGGGTAGCAAACATAGCATAGAATTATATAATGAAATGCATTGTCAAGATTATACAATAACTCACATGCACTTGTTCACCAGTACCCAACATCATCACGTGGATACCCGAGGCCAGCTGAGTCTCATAGTGGGGTACCCCTAACTGATTTAGTGATGGACTCATGGAAGTCTTTTTGAGCTCAAAATCGGGTGCTACAGTCGGCCTCCCCCGGTTGGGGAAAATAGCAAGGGGTCCTTGGTATTGACCCTTGCCTGATCATCCGCTTTCGTCTTGCGGGAGACAGGGAGGTTCAGTCTCTTGCCTCGGTCCACCACATGGCGAATGAAGTGCTCCACAGTACGCATGAAAGAGGCAACAACTACCAGAGCGGTCACAGTACAGTCTTGGTTCACTCCAGCCATCGCTTTAGCAGTGACGTCTTCTGGGGACAGGCCAATGTCTACGTGCAGGCCCATGTCTTGAGAAGAAAAAGCTTGGAGGTTCCTCGTGTAGGAATAAGCGTCGATCATGGCCGCTGTACCGGATACCTTGATGAGGTCAAATCTGCTCCATGGTCTGCAGAAATCTTCTAGGGGAGACACCTCCGCCAGGACGCGATGACGAGGTGAGCCCATCGCCCGGGTGTCCCTACCTTTGGAGCCACCAGCATCCACGATCACCGGGGAGCTCACACCCGACACCCCTGGAACAGTCAACTCACCCCTGTCATCATTGGCAGGTACTGATCCCAAGCCTGGGACCGATGGTACCATCGTGGAAGACGGGACTGGTCACAGTAGGGCACACGGGCCCACATCAGAGCAAGCGCCAGCATCTGGACACACCTCATCTAGGGCACACGGACCCACAGCGGGCTCTGTATCCGCCGAGATAGTTGGCTCGGTGACTTTGCAAGAGTGGTCCGCCGGCAGGCGCATCACCATGAATGGTTGGTCGCTGGAATCACTAAGAGAGGATGGGGTTATATACACCTCACCCTGTGATTCCGGAGTCTGCGGTTCGGGGATCTGTGGTTCTGGGATCTGTGGTTCCTGCTCGGGAACCGGGCCTGGAACCGACATCTGGGGTTCCGACATCTGTGACTCTGCCTTCGGCGGCTCCGGCTCTGGACCTGAGTCTAGAATGTTCATTTGGGCACACAGGCCCTCCACAACCTCCATAGCTGAGGTAGGTGGACTAGCAGTGGCGTTGACAGCCGGGGTAGAGACAACAGGCGCCTTTTTCTCCACGGGTTCCGCCATCAGAGGTTCCTGCTCTAGCACTAGGATGTCCCCTTTGAGAGGGTCTGGAACATTGGTTTGGACACACAGGTTCCCTGAGGCCTCTGGAATTAGGACATACTAATTACCAGCATAACTCACTTTAGTAGAGAGGTCAGGCTCCTCCTTTTCTTCCTCTGGCAGTTCTGTAGGCTGCGGCAGTCTGGGTTTCAGGAACTGCACCTCACAGTCGGGACACTTGGGCCCCCGGGTCAATTCACCGACGGGGCAATCACATCCTCTCAGGCAGCAGTGCAGGCATCCTTCCCCATCTACCACTGCTGTCGTGAGTGCTAGTGGTAACGTAGATGACCCGTCAGTCCAGCCACCAGTCACATTCCAGTCTTCCACCACACATGGGCACACTACCAGTGGCAAGCCTGACTTTGGAGCCCATATTACTCTATACAGCCGGGGGTGAAAGTCAGAGCAGGTAATACCCCCCCTTTTGTGTGTAGAGGCCAATCACATCTCTCTCTCTTCTGGTTCCGGCTCTAGAACCAACTATGGAACCACGTTAGAGTGCACGAGCCCTCCGAAACTTCCGTGAGGTAGGTAGATTGATTACCTGCATTGACTGATCCAGTCTTGAAGTCGACCGCTTCTTCGTTGGCGGGTTTCGGAGTCTCCAGCAACACTGGCTCCGGAAACTGTACTCTGCAGCAGGTACACCCGGGTACCCAAGTCATTTCACCACCTGGGAAGTCACAAGTAACACAAGAGTTGTGTAGACACCTTATGCCTTCTATGAACACCTCCTTGTAGTCTAGTAGCAGCAGGTTTGGGTCATAGTTGATACCAGCAGACAGATTCAGTAATTTTTGGATGCACGGACACAAAAGATTGGGTACCTTCCCCTCCACTGATAGCCAGACTCCATACACTTGAGGGTGTGATTTACTGCATCTTATACATCTATTATGAAGAACAGAATTTGCTGACTGCAGTTCCTCATACACTCTCCACTTGTCATGCAGAGGAGGGGCACATTCTATGAAGGAATGGTCCTGGCTTGGCTCTGCGCCACTCAAGTGGTAGGGGCGGGGCTCGGGTTTTCCCGCCAGTCCTGGACAGATTTCTGCAACATTTTCCCGCGCGGGTGGGCAGTCAGCACATGGGCTCTCCCGCCATATCGGGGGACGCGGTCTTAGGTACACCCCCCAATTAACCTTCACATTGAAAGGACTCTCCGGCCTTGAGGGCATAAGAAACATGGTGAAAAACGTATGAGCACAATTGAGAAAAAAATTACAGGGCACCCCAGGTCTGAGATCTCAGCAGCGCCTCCAAATGTAGCCCTTTTTCTGATGCTCCCAAATGGTCTACGGGTAACTGCACGCACCTGTGGCTCCAGGAGATCTGAGCCTCCGCTAGCTGGGAGCCTGGGGTAACACTTATAGCGCAGCGCCTCCACTTACCCAGGATCCCCGTGATGTGAGATTCCCCTGGGCAAGAAATACAACAACACACATATGAATGCAACTGATTTTACTTTAACGCAACAGTACCTTATCACTTTATAATGAACCGTGGTAATAACACATGACATATACCTTATACTATAACGCAATATAACTTTAGTGGCTCGGCCACTCTCATCAGGAGTAACGTCTCCGTCCCCTCACCGCGTGCCACCCACACACCGTGTCCATGTATGGTACTATATTTGAATAGGCTCAGTCCTTTGGCCACTTCACTAGTGTCCCCAAAGAGTTACGCCTAAGGCGGGATCAGCACCTGTTGACCGGTGTTGGTGCACTTGATGTAAATAATACCTTCCGGTCATGGCGGTGACCGGTAACAACTTTGCAAAGGGTCAGACGAATCAGCGGCCTGCCTCCTGGGTCTCAATGTCCAGCCGTCTGGTCCCAAACGACTCGCAACAACTGCAACTCTGTGCTTTGTCCCTAACTGGTACTCAGTAAGGGTGATGCTCGCTACCGCTATAGGGCTTCCCTGCAGCACTGCAACCTACGGTGACTTCAGGGATTCTCCTAGGGGTCTACGGGGTAGAACTGTCCTATGCAGGCGGGTCACTGACCCCCTGCACCCACACTACCTCTCCCTTCACCTGCCGGATCCCCTCTCACTAGCTCCTCTGCTTAACCTGTGACAGCTACACTGCACTCAATCTAGTACCTGCAGCAACCACCTGCACACACACTGTGCCTTCTTGCCAGCGCTCACAGCACTGACAGCCGTGACACTGACAAGACTCCACACCACACCTAAGGGCAGGGTCCCTACCTTAGGGGCCTTCCCTCAGAAACTACCCACTACCCTATTGGGGATAGGGCCCGGCCTGGGACCTGGGGATTACCTTACCTAGTGTAGGAGCCACTTTCTCCCTACACCCTGCCTCCCCCTTCCTGCTCCCAGCTCCAACTCCAACTGACTCGCTCCTAAGCCCGCGAAATGTATCAATCCCTGCTCTAGTGAATGCTGGCCTCTCATTGGCCACTTGGGGACACCTGGGGTGCTTGGCCCTAAGCCTCATGGGAACTGTAGTCCTGCAGAGGCTGCAGATACATTGGGGCCGCATGCGCGCTTGTCCTGCACATGCGCGAGTCCTTAATGGCCGCCGCAACCCCCGCACCTTACTGCGCATGCGCAACCACTGCGCATGCGTGCGCAGACTGTCATGGTGGCCCTTGCTAGCCGGGTGCGCCACCGAGGCTCCGAGGACTCGGAGCGCTCCCTGCTCCGGCCCCCACCTTCTCGGCACCCCAGCGGGTCCGTTGCTGCCTCCGGCGACACCCGCGACCGCTCGGAGCGCAGACCTGGGGGTCGCTGAGGAGGAAAATAGACCGGGGCTACATACATCTGATAATATATGAACTATAATTAGTTTTCATCTTTTATAGTAAATAGGAGGGTAGTCTGTTGAGGTACAAGGACAAATTATAAATACAGAAATTAACATTACTAGGAGATACAAGTATATCTAGAGTATTTAAGATTTTGCTATTAGTGATAAGATGATCCTATTATGAGGCCATCAGAGAATAAAATCACAGTGCCTGATTCGGAATTATGTTTTCTATATCCTTTCTCATTGAAGTCGTATATTATAAGATTTTAGATTTTTTTTATAGAAATATTTTTAAAGTTATATTTTTGTACATTTTTTTGTGTCTGTTTTCTAGTTCGTTGCATATTTCTGTGTATAACAACACTGGTAATGAGATGATGGCTAAATACACAGCAGTTGTATATACAATAGGTTGCTGCCAACAACAGGTGTAACATATAATTGTCCCAATGCTTTATGTAAATGAGATGGAGTCTAAGGCCTGGGTCCCGCTGCTTCCGACGACGCGCGCGGCCGTGTGCACGTCACTTACCGGACATGAGTTTCTCCCGAGCCGGCCCCAGTCCCTCCTCCCGGCATGGCTCGCTACACGCTGTGACGCGTCAGCCGCCAGGGGATGCAAGAGAATTGTAATCCCGAGCGGCGATGCGTCACGTGATGTGGCTGTGAGCCAATGAGGAGAGGAGGAGGGGAGGCTTCGGGGAGCGGGGAGGAGAGCAGCAATTTGTCTTCTGCAGCACCAAGGGAGCCCCCCTGCTCCCTCCCACAGACTCTCTCTCCTGTCTGACACACTCTCCTGACTCTGTCTCCTGAAACACACTCCGGCACAGTGTGATGCCACACTCGCCCCCCACAAGGAGGGGAGGGATCCCCTGGCAATGAGGAGGGGAGGCTTCGGGGAAAGGGGTAGGCAGCTAGAGCACCAAGGGAGCCCCCCTGCTCCCTCCCACAGACTCTCTCCACGGGGAGCGGGGAGGCAAGGGAGGGAACCCCCTGACACACAGTGTGATGGCCCCGCCCCCCGACATCATTGCTGCGCCCCCCGACCCGTTTTGGCCACGCCCCCCGCTCCAGCTCCTGCTCACTACAGACCGCAGATAGCGGTCAAGTGCCTCTCCACACGCCGCCTGTCTGGAGTGCGGGCGCGTGGTCTAAGGCAGCGGGGCCTTAGCCTAATATAGGACACTTAATTGTGGGTCTGGGTTAGTGTTTATAAGGGTTTCTGGTAATTAAGTATTTGTATTAGCCTGATGAAGGGAGGAGATTTCCCCCGGAAATGATGTGTTAACCTGCTTACCTAAAGGTGAAAGTAAATGTAGCTCTGAGCTTTTTACCCTATCACAGGGTTGCGTTTCCCTATGCGGGGGTCTAACTATTCTCTTTTGCTATATTCACTACGAGATGAATTCAGGAGCTCGAGACAGCCAGCAAGCGGAGTATAAAAGAGAGCTGTACCTTTAAGCTACAATTAGACCCTAAACACAGACATCCTTTACGTGAGCGAGGCAAACAAAACACTACTAATTAGTGATGAATAGATTAGGAGGTAGAACTGTAGAGGAGGAAAGGAAAATTAAGTGAGTGCAATAAAATCTACACTACGGCATGATCCAAACGACCAGAAGACGGTAGATGAGACTGACACCCATCATTCTAGATGACCAGTGGGAGGACACGTGAAGCACTTACCTTGCTGCAAAGCTCTATATTTAGATATGCATAAAGCTCAAGATAGCCGTTTGTGAGTGGAACCTCCACTTTTTATCTGAAATTTGTTTTAATAAAACTATATTATGCGATGGCATTTTTCTTCTCCCTGAAGAAGTATGAAAGTACGAAACGCGTAGGAGAGGGCGCGTTCCTTCATTTTCTATATCTACTCCCATTGTGGTTATATATTATTGCACTTGTTCTATGTGGGACTTGTTCCGGACTTTCCTAACCACTCGATAAGCTATCGTTGAGGAGAGACGCACTAAGGACGCGACCGGCTGAGAGACGCCGCCAGATGACGTCAGACATAAGCGTGGACTAACCCGGAAGCGACTAGGAGATCACCCCTTCTGAACCACCGGCTGGAGTACCTTCAGCACACGGGAAGGCTCCCTAAAGTGGAGCTGCATACACTGCTCCTGGATACCAGCAGCTAGAGGGAGGACGTCCAAGATACATCTGTCCGTGTCCTGCTGTCCCCGCTGAGTGGTAACATGTCCCTAACATGTCATGCTGTTAACCTTTTTTATTGATGTACGTGCAACACTCACCCCCACCCTATAAATAGTTTTTTAAATATACTACACTATGGGTTTTTTTGCGCTGTCTTTTCTCTGTTTCCATGTAGCCTGGTGTTTGAGCCATCCTAATTGACCAGCAGCACAAAACCTCACCCTTATCAGGTTGTAATTTATACCTTATTTCTAAGTCACTATCACTCATCACTGATCACTTATGAGCGCAGGTTTTTTTGTTTCACTTTATCTCTCATATATTGTATGATTACTCACTACAGTGTCATACCATTGCTGTTCTTTTTGCTCTCTTTATATCTCCCTATCTGATCCACGTGCCAGAGGAAGTCTTTCATTTTCTGCAATTTACCTTGAGGGGCTTGGAAACACCCTTCAGATGACTCAAGCAGCAGGACTAAAACATACTAGAGATTTACTAGCACAAGACACTAAGCACAAGGACTTGATAGATAAATACAGTGTTACTAACATAGGTCTAATATCCTATATTGTTTGTTAAAAAAGGAATTGAATGTTAGCGCTTTTTTATCTTTTTCACTCTAGATTAGAAGGTAAGGTTGTTACTTCTCGTTCTCACCTACATTCCAATAAATCCTTAACAGATCAATTAGACGTGGTAGACCCATGACGCATACTTAAGCCAATAGAAAAAAAAGACACATTTTCTCACAGGTCCATAATCCTCGGTCAAGAATAGTCTATACACTCACCATGCCATCGATGATTGAGAGAGTATTTGAAAACAATTCCATTTCAGACCACACCCTAATATGGTTTAAAATACAAATAGACAACCTCCATTGAAGCACCATAACTGAACAATTCCAGAATATCTGACATCGTCTACAGAGTTCCAGGACAACTTGAAAATACCCTTGGGGACACTATTGGGAAACCTATACACATGATAATGAACAGCATACTGTAGAGATGCCCCTAGTCATTTTGTGACTCTTCAAAATCAGTGCCCCAGGGACATACAGTATCATAACATATATAGCAAGGAAAAAGAAAATCCTCTCTCACAAACAGAATACTGTAAATTAAACATCAGACTAATACAAACGTATAAAGACTATAAACATAGAAATTCAAAGGATTCGGGGAAATTATATTTAGAGACCTAACATATGTTTGAAACAATTAATTGTACAGATAGAGTTTCCTCACGCCTGGAAATTTGTCACGCTAATAGTGGTAGGAGCAGGTCCATTTATATTCCCATTGGGAGGTGCAACAACTAGTAGGTAAATGAGTATATTGTACTATATGTTGTGTCACTTTGGATGTTGCGCTGGGCATTTCTGTTTTTGTAAATGAGTATATGTAGCACATAAACAGAAAAAACGCACCTACTTACAAGAACATGCACTCAAGGGGAATAACTATATCATGGAAAGATACTTTCAAAGTTAACTTTTAATTACTTGCATTAAATCTACACAATTTTAAAACTATAAAACCACAACTATTTTATTTTTTATTTTTATTTATAAAATATTTTTACCAGGAAGTAATACATTGAGAGTTACCTCTCGTTATCAAGTATGTCCTGGGCACAGAGTTATAATAATATATGGTTGCATTAAACGAGCAGAGGTTATACATTCAATTGACAGAGATTTCATGGACATTTAGAGATAATATATGATTTTGGGCGCATGTAACAGTTACAGACACGGCTAAAACTGTGTTAGTAGAGGTAGGATAGGCCTGCAATGTGCTGTGTTAGGAGAGGTATGATAGGCCTGCAATGTGTTGTGTTAGAAGAGGTAGGATAGGCCTGCAATGTGCTGTGTTGAAGAGGTAGAATAGGCCTGCAATGTGCTGTGTTAGGATAGGTAGGATAGGCCTGCAATGTGCTGTGTTAGAAGAGGTAAGATAGACCTGCAATGTGTTGTCTTAGAAGAGGTAGAATAGGCCTGCAATGTGCTGTGTTAGGAGGGGTAGGATAGGCCTGCAATGTGCTGTGTTAGAAGAGGTAGGATAGGCCTGCAATGTGTTGTCTTAGAAGAGGTAGAATAGGCATGCAATGTGCTGTGTTAGAAGAGGTAGGATAGGCCTGCAATGTGCTG
>WSYH01006409.1:0-10043 GCA_036426205.1 Ascaphus truei
AAATTAACTCCTTCTCTTCTCCAAACACATGTGAGGCTTTTTTAGACCGTTTACTGTTGTTAACAGCTCCATATGTATAAGTCCGTTGTGTAACATGATTTATAGAAATGTCCTCCTCATCCATAATGTAGAAAATACAATTCACCGCAAAAAATCAATAAATAATTCACAAAAATACCATGTATGTAAAGGATAAAGAAAAACTGTATCCTATATGGAAAAAAAAAAATTCTCTTGAATAAATGTTGCACGTATATGCACTTCAAAAATATGTTATATTAAAGAATCACCTAAACAACCAACTTGCGTGTCCATAACCCGGACGGAAAATAGCTTGGTTTTTGCTACTTAGTTACTGGTACTTGTTGTTATATTACACAATTGTTTTTAACTGTATTTTGTGTCTCTTAGTGTCTTGTAAATACATCTTCATGTCCATGATGATGCCTTGTGAGTGAACTCCATTAACCATTCAGGGGCATAGGTTCCCTGGTCATTAATTAATTGGTTATGCAATTACCTGATGTGTACTCTGCTCACTAATTTAGTTCAACCAATAGTATTCTTGGGCTCACTATATATGCATCATCATGTGCTGTGCCAGATACTCTCGCCGCTTGTCTCTCTCAAACTGATCTGTTTTCTAATCACTAAATAGATACCATTCTCAATCAGTTCCAAATCCAAAGAGTAACAATCATTTCTAATGATTGATCCCTTGGTCTCAAAGGGTTTCAATTGTATCTGAAAGGATGAGAGGATCATTTCAAAATCTTTGCTACGTGTATTTTTTGTTGTCAATATGCGCCATTTAATACTATTGAGCACGATCTAAGATCTTTATCCAATTCTTGCTCAAACTGTACTATAAACGAATCCAAAAGTCGGTTGTGTGTGCTTGACCGGAGGCACTCTGGGGACTTGTTAGGTGTGTAATTAATTTCTAACGTGGGTGATTATCCCAACACAGAGTCTTAGGCCTGTACAAGTAATTCACCAATCTCACGAAATGGTTGGTCTAAAACGATGGTTCATCACAAATTATTTGAACCAGCCTTTCTTCTCCAAGACACATGTGAGGATTTTTTAGCCGTTACTGTTGATAACGATATCAATAGATAAGTCGTGGTTGTGGAATGATTTGAAATGTCTCCTCACCATCCAAACTGTAGAGAAATACATATCACCGCAAAAAAAACTCAATAAATAATTCACAAAAATAATACCAGTTAGTAAAGGATAAAAGAACAAAAACTGTATCCTATATGGATAAAAAAAGAAAATTCTCGTGAATAAATGGTGCGAAGTAGTATGCACTTCAAAAAATGTTATATTAAAGAATCAACCTAAACAAGGCAACTGCGTGTTCCAAACCAGGAGCGGAAATAGCTTGGTTTTTGTACTAGTTATGGGTACTTGTCAGTTATAGTAAATAGGAATTGTTGTTCAGAACTGGTAGTTTTGTGTTATCTTAGGTCTTGTTTAAATACATCCTATATGTCTGATGGATGCGCTGATGTGAGTGAACTCCATTACGAGTTCAGTGCATAGGTCCCTGGTCATAATAATTGGTATGCAAACAACTGGTGTGTACTATGCCACTAATTTAGTTCAAACAATAGTATCTTGTGCTCAACTAATATGAGGATCAATCATGTGCTGTGCCAAGATACTCTGACACCTGGTCCCAGGAGGGAAGAAGAACGATGTCAGAGTTGTATGTAGCATANNNTTTTCCAGTGTATATGCACTAATTAAAAACAACCTTTTATTTTAATTATGTGTGGATCTCCTATTTTTCATACCCTGACGGCAGCAGTGCACCGCCTGTTTGTTCTATTTTTGTCTGATTTCCCAAGGCTGGAGCACGCTACATTGTACTTCCGGTTCAGAGGTGCCTGACGTCATCGCTGGATGCCGAACGCCGAACGCTGAGCACAGATCAGAGACCCGTCGTGTCAAGATTGTGAGTGATTTCGCTCTTTATTTTACCCCCTCTCTCACCTCCGCTGTGAGGTTATCTTGACCCTGTGTGACGCCGGGTGTATGAGGGCAGTGGCGGAGGGTGGTGGCATACTTAGCCGTTTATGGTTCCCTCACAGGGGACACGGTGGTATTGCTGCTTCACGTTCCTCCCTACCACATTTCAGCCTCTACCCGTGAGACGCCACGGTACACGGTTCAAGTGGGGTGGTCATTTCTATATATCATTCATTCATCAATGGGACTCTGAACGGAAGTTTGTTTTATCATTTATTGTGCAGCAATTTTTCTGAACTTTTTGTAGTATCATCTGCATACGATTTGTAGCATCAGTAATTCCTTGGAGCAATTCTAGGATTTCTACTATCTGTATACACTATACTTGTTGCTCATTGGAACGCAGTTCTACAATCAAGAACTTGGTATATAAAGATTTTATTCTATTACTTAACCAAGCTATTTTCCGTCAGGGTTATGGACACGCAAGTTGATTGTTTAGGTGATTTTTTCATATAGGGTACAGTTTTTCTTTATCCTTTACATACATGGTATTTTTGTGAATTATTTATTGATTTTTTGCGGTGAATTGTATTCTCTACATTATGGATGAGGAGGACATTTCGAAAATTGCGGGAGACCTGTTGAGTCCTGTATCTTCCTGAGGATGTTTGGTAGTTTCCTGCGCGATCTGCTTAGGTGGGCTCCTAGGTGTGGGTTATATGTGACCTACCAAGGAACCCTGTCCGCTGTCTCCTTCTGTTTGTATTCAAGGATACACTTCCTTGGTAGGTGCTGGTGGCTTTGTGAATTTGCTGGTCTACAATTCTGTGGTTTATCCCACGGTTTATAAAGTCTGATCTCTAAGGCTTTAATTAATCCGCTGGTCTCTGTCTGCTCTGGCTAGTGTTCGTAGGCATATCCGGTTGGTAATCGTATGGCTTGACTTAGAAAGATGTTTCATGTTTGGTGTGTGGTCCGGGTGGAAAGCCTGTTGTCGCCTCAAATAGCTGGCTCTGTCTGTAGGTTTGCGGTATTACAGAAGTCTATAGTTGTTGCTTCCTTTATAGGAATGGTGGTGTCTAGAAAATGTTACGTCATCCGGGGAATTGGGGAGTTTGAGGTTGATGGTCGGGTGGAAAGTATTGAGTTGTCATAGTTGAAGTTGCTCTCTCCCATGAGCGCTAAAGCCATTCCGTACTACTGTGCTATATGTAGCACACCCAGCTGTCTCTCACACGACTAATACTCCTTATTTTCCCATCCATAATCACCAATAGGGACCCTAGTCTCCCACACACTTTTTAGAGTTTGTGCTACAAACTCTCACACTTTGCACACCCCACCCACACCATTTAATATCCCTCTCCAACTCCACACACCACTTTGTGTAGAGCACTGTTTGAACTTGGGCTCTCCATTCATTTTGTATTCACCCTGATACACTATCAACACATCTCTTTCTTCACTTTCTTTTCAGTTACCCTTTGACACCCCGTCTATCCATAAAACGCATCCACCCGGGGAAGGACAAGCAACAGATAAAGTCGGCAGGAGACACTGTTTTTCAAGTTATCCTTGTTCATTTCATTGTACATCGCCGGAAGAAGAGATCAGTGTATCTCGAAAGCTGCGCACAAGGATTAAAAGCATTTCGTTAGTGCCACAGAACGGTATCAATCTTATTTTTTTTTAATTATATATCTATATATTATATATCTTTACCCCAAAGTGCAATTTAAACTCACTAAATTACATTAAATGGATTTATAGATAACTGACACTGTGGTATACAACTGCACATCTACATCCTTCGGCCACTTAGTTTGCCCTTGCTGAAGGCCGCCTTCCTTCCACCTGTCACTGGCTTCTGTAAAAATAGAAACTCCAACCAAACAATGTGTTTATCATAAATATGTTTACATGGCAACCCTCATGTAGATAATTATATATATACTAATCTATATCTATATATATAATTATATTCACCGAAATATACATAAATAAATGTCCCCACAGTGACTAAAAATACATATAAATATATGATGATTATAAATATAACCATCCAAAACTCTAATACTTCTTATTAATTACACGTAGAACGTGCTTAACGATTCCACTCTACTATATTAATCTCAGTGGTATGTACACGTGTTCATACATGAATCCAATACATGTTCTCCTTGTATGAGCCTGTATCAAGCTGTCCACCTCTATGGTGGATCTTAACATGTTCCAAGTGCGAAAAAGAAAAGCTTAGATTATTCCACCAAGACTTTGCACAATGAAAATGCCTGACACAGGTGTAACCTTCTTTTTTCAGAATATGTTCTGGATATGGTTTCCTGTATCCTTATTCTCACAGGTCTAAGAAGGTTGTTCATCCAATGTAAGACACATCTTACACCTGAATCCGCATGTAACGTGATAAATAGACATGACTTGTTTGGCATTCAAAGCGTGGTTAATAGCTATGATTCCCTCACGGTAAGGAATGTCTTTTTTTATGGATCTGGCATATTTACCAATATGAACACCCGCGCCACAGGGGAAAAACAACCTTTTGGATATTCCATAAGTAGTTTGTCGATTTGACTGCTGTCATTGAACTAACACTAGGAGACGAACAAAATGATTTCCTCCTAAAGTTTTTTTGTTTTTTGTTCAAATGATCGCTGGTCCTCCCTCTACAAGGGAAGCATATTCATGGGCTAAGGTAATTACTTGCTGGACTTTCCAATGTTTTTTGAAAGATTTCTTTAAAATTCTTTAGAATCGACTTTATTATTACGAATAACCGGATGGGGCTAATTGAATTTCCTCATAGCATGTCGTTTCTTTTTATTACTCCTGTTATATAACTTTATGATGTCTTCCCTATCCAGGATACTGCATATGGTTTCAGATGCTTTAAATCATGTCTTTTCTTTATAACCTCTTTCTTTAAAATTTATCATAGTGCCAGTCCACGTGGAACTGTCAAAAACATCGTCATTCTTTGAACATATCCTCGGTTATCGAATAAACTCGCGCCTTGGGTATGCTCTAAAGAAAGTGAGTGCTGGTTGGATTACCAACGATGAGGGGCTCGTTCGCAACCTAAAAGTGCATTTTTTGGAAGGGGTTTTTGATACGAAAAATTCCGTCTGTATTTCTTTAACAATGTACTATGAAAGGTCATGTCCGCTAAATAAGTCTAGGTGTGATGGATATCTGTCTGTGCTATGATGTATAAATTTAAAGATTGTAATCTTAGTGTTGAGTGTTACATAAAGTGGCAACAGTGAATCCAAATCTCCATTCTCCCCAAACCCACTCCTGCCCACACCATGGGGGGCGAATAATATCTTGTCTAGTATAAGGCGCCGATAAATAAATGTGACTAACGAAATTAATTTAGAACCGTGATAACATGCTGTCGTGCCTCCCCAAAACCCATAAAAACGCTTCGAACATAAGAGGGCGCCCAACAGAAGAACACCATAATCATTTGGGTCTAATTTTTGAAGACTAATAAAGACGTGAATCCAAACAAAAGTAATTGGTGTGAAGTCAAAATGTGACGATTGGTCCAATAAAACAACGTGCTTAAAAGTGACAGTAAATCAGATAAATTCAAACAAGTCGTTTCAAGGGCCTGAAAAGCCATGTTCGGGTGTGATAATAAATACAGGGAGGTCCCCATCTAAGGTGACCCACCTGTACCCCTCCCCCCCGTTTCGCAACTCGTAATCCTTTATGGATCAATCAATCAGAATGTCCTTAATGAAGAAAGGTAATTGGGTACAGCAGGGTTGAAGAAACCCAAACTCCACGTCCCGTGTCAGCACCTAACAACCCATCTGTCTCAACCGTGAGATCCAATCACTCGTCCCCCCATCTGTGTCGTTCCGGAGGAAGGGTCACACGTTAATGGATCTTTGGGAGATGATTGAATTATGGGTGTCACGAGAGATTCGCGCTCTACAGGCCAAAAAACCCATTTTCTTCCCTTATGATTAATGCACTTCCAGTTACTATCCTACCCAATATCCAAAAGTTCATATATTATTCTTTCTGATACTCCCCCCCCCCCCGCCCTCAATTGGATTCGATCTTAAAGGTTGATAAAGAGATAACATCCGTTAAGGTGTCTATAATGCTCTTTTCTTGTATTGATCGATGATAAGACCAACCAGGCAAACCCCCCTTATTCGCATTTCTTAATATTAACCTTTCAAGTCATCTCTTTAAGAATTTCCAGTTGTTTAATTTCTGAAATATGAAGTTATTATTCATGACTTAGCAAAAGAAAGCCTTATTCAAGCAAACCGTGATGTCACGTTCTACTAAACTAAGACTAAAAACTACTAAAACCAGTTTCTCAAAGGGGTGTATATACGGACCTTTTGAGAAGATTGGGACCACAAAATGGATTTTTTCCTTAACCTGATCAATGGTTTCCCCAAGAAAATGATTGCAAATGTGCAAATTAAGGAAGGTGTTCACCCTTGTTGCACACCAGCATCCTTCCATATCTGATATAAGGACAATGATCTCTAAAATCAAACTTATCAATATTATCCAGAAGAAATAGTGTGATATTCTCCTCAGTCATTCAATATTAAGATTAGATGAAAATGTGGCCTGTGAACAAAAATATTTGAGGAATAGTTTTCGTTGGAATTTCTGTAAATCTATCACGCATCTCAAAATCGTGAAGTTACCAGGAGGGCGCAAACCTAACCCAGCGATTAAGAAGATAGCTTTACTGCAATAGTTAATTCATAGGGGGCATCTAGAGGTTAATCCATTATCTAACAGACTTATGCAGGTAATATTTTTCCTTTTTCGTGAGGGCCTCTTATTTCCTTGCCCTGTTTCTCTTTGATCCTTCGTTTGCTTTTAAAGTTTTTTGAACCATTATTCGTTCCTGGTTTAGAATCAGATTTAAGGGCGCCTAGCAACTATAATGCAGTAGATTGTAGATGGTTTAGTTCTGTTTCTGTGGGTATCTGTTATACTCTCTCTCTCATATCAACTCTTCACTCTATCGACGTTACACTGAGTGTGAAAACTTAGCGTGGTCTATGTCCCCCTCTGATTGGTCAGAATCAAGTAGATTATCTACCCCTTCTGCTTTTGAGATAGATTTTGTTGGGTGTTACGTTATCTGCTCCTTTATCATAGTATTTCTTTAAATGGTCTTGTCCTTGACCCCTCCCGCTGTGGTGGTTTTTGCCAACAATACACAGGGCCCCTGATGTAATCAGATCCTCTTGTCTCCTCTTCTCTCACTTAATCCTGTTTCTTATCACTAATACATTCTCAATCGTTTCCAAATTCTCTAATAAAGTAACATCATTTCTAATGAATTGATCCCTTGTCTCAAAGGGTTCAATTTTATCCGAAAGGATGTGATCTCTACATTCAACAACCTTTCTCGTGTATTTTTTGTTGTCTAATAGCTCCATTCCTCTATTGAAGCACTATCTAAGATCTTTATCCAAGCTTGCTCAAACTGTCTATTAACGGCACCAAAAGTCGGTACTTTTCTTTCGTGACCCGAGCCTCTGGGATCCTGTTAGTGTTAATATAATTTTCTAACGTGGTGATATCCCACCAGAAGTCTGAGGTCCTGTCTACAAGGTAGTTTCTCCAAATCACTAAATGGTTGGTTAAATCCGTGGTTCATCACAAATTAACTCCTTCTCGTTCTCCACAACCACATGTGAGGCTTTTTTTTAACGCGTTTTACTGTTGTTAACAGCTCCATATGTATAAGTCCTTTGTAACCTGATTTATTATAAATGTCCTCCTCATCCATATGTAGAAAAATACAATTCCACCGCCAAAAACAGCATAAATATTCCAAAAATACCATGTATGGTAAAGGATAAAAAGAATGTATCCTATATGGAAAAAATAAAACTTCCTCTTGAATAAATGTTGCCAGCGTATATGCGACTTCAAAAAATGTTCATATGAAGGAATAACTAACAACCACTTGCGTGTCATACCCCGGACGGAAAAATAGCTTTGGTTTTTTGTCTTAACTTATTACTGGTACTCACTTGTTGTTTTATATACCCAATTGTTTTATACTGTTTTGTGTCTCTTGTGTCGTTGTAAAATACTCTGTCATGTCCTATGATGCCCTTGTGAGTGGGAACATTCCATATACCATTCAGGGTCAATAGGTTCCCCTGGTCTTACTTAATTTGTTCTGCATCAATCACCTGGTGTAATCGCTCATCACATTTATTCAACCATATGTATTCTGGGCTCACTATATATGCATCATCATGTGCTGTGCCAGATACTGCTTTGACAAGTTCCCAGGTAGGGACGAAACGCGTCAGAGTTCGTCGTGTGCCTATTTTCCAGTGTATATGCACTATACAACACCTTTTATTTTAATTAGTGTGGGGATCCTCCTTTTTCCATATACCCTGACGGGCAGCAGTTGCAACCGCCTGTTTGTTACTATTTTTGTCTTATTTCCCAAAGGCTTGAGCAACCTACACATTGTAAGCTTTCCGATTCAGATTCTCTGACGTCATCGCTGGAATGCGCCAGAACGCCGACGCTGAGCACAGATCAGAGATCCCGATCGTGTCAAGTATGTGAGTGAGTTTTCTCTCTTTTATTTTACCTCCCTCTCTCACCCTCCGCTGTGAGGTTATCTTGACCTGGTGTGACGCCGGGTGTATGAGGGACAGTGGCGGAGGGTTGGGGACATAACTGTATCCGTTTATGGTTTTCCCTCCATGGACACGTGGATTGCTGCTCTCACGTTCCTCCCTACAACATTTCAGCCTCTACCCGTTAGACTCCACGGTGTACACGGTTCAAGTGGGTGGTCATTTCTATATATCCTTTCAGCATCATGGGACTCTGAACGGAAGTTTGTTTTACTTCATTTATTGTGCGGCAATTTTTCTTTGAACTTTTTGTATTATCATCTGCATACGATTGTAGCATCAGTAAGTCCTTTGGGCCCAAATTCTAGGATTTCTACTATCTGTATACCTATACTTGTTGCTCATGTGAACGCAGTTCTCTACAGAATCAAGAACTTGGTATATAAAGATTTTATTCTATTACTTACCATCTATTTCCTCAGGGTGTTGTCACGCCAGTTGATTGTTTAGGTGCTTTTTTCATATGTGTAGTTTTTCTTTATCCTTTACATAATGGTATTTTTGTGAATTATTTATTGATTTTTTTGCGGTGATTTGGATTCTCTACATTGATGATGAGGAGGGAACATTTCGACAAATCATGTACACACCACGACTTTCTATATGATCTGTTCAACAAGTACACGTGCATTAAAAAAGCCTCACAGTGTTTGGAGAAGAGAGAGGTCGAGTTAAATAATTTGTGATGAACCATCGTTTAACCAACCATTTCGTGAATTTTGTGAAATATACTTGTCAGACATAAGACCTGTGGGATATCATCGCCGTTAGAAATAATTAACCTAACATGTCCCCAGATGGCCTGCCGGTCAAGAAATACCCCGACTTTGGGTTCTTATAACATTTGAGCAAGAATTGGATAAGATCTTAGATCAGTGCTCAGAAGATTAATGGAGCTGATTAGACAACAAAATCCACGAGAAATAAGGGTGAATTGTATTCTCTACATTATGGATGAGGAGGACATTTCGAAAATCATGTTACACAACGGACTTATACATATGGAGCTGTTAACAACAGTAAACGGGCTAAAAAAGCCTCACATGTGTTTGGAGAAGAGAAGGAGTTAATTTGTGATGAACCATCGGATTTAACCAACCATTTCGTGAGATTGGTGAAATTACTTGTACAGGACATAAGACTCTGGTGGGATATCACCACGTTAGAAAATTATATTAACACTAACAGGATCCCCAGAGGTCTCCGGGTCAAGAAAGTACCGACTTTTGGTTTCGTTAATAGACAGTTTGAGCAAGATTGGATAAAGATCTTAGATCAGTGCTCAATAAGATTAATGGAGCTAATTATACAACAAAAAATACACGAGAAAGAGTTTTCGAAATGTCCTCCTCATCCATAATGTAGAGAATACAATTCACC
>WSYH01006409.1:10166-38434 GCA_036426205.1 Ascaphus truei
CACACAGGGTCAAGATAACCTCACAGCGGAGGTGAGAGAGGGGGTAAAATAAAGAGCGAAATCACTCACAATCTTGACACGACGGGTCTCTGATCTGTGCTCAGCGTTCGGCGTTCGGCATCCAGCGATGACGTCAGGCACCTCTGAACCAATTAAAATAAAAGGTTGTTTTTAATTAGTGCATATACACTGGAAAATATGCTACAGAGCGAACTCTGACGCGTTTCGTCCCTACCTGGGACTTTGTCAAAGAGTATCTGGCACAGCACATGATGATGCATATATAGTGAGCCCAAGTATAAATGTGCATTATTCATGTTTCCCCATGTTTTACAAATGTTTTTCTATGCCAAACTAGGGGCACTTTACAGGAACACATCCTTCCTAAGTCTCCTGGTCAGAAAGCGTATCGCACAGCAGATGCTAATGCCAATTATTGACTATGGAGACATAGTATACGGCTCGGCACCTCAAACCCACCTTAGCAAACTTGACAGCCTCTACAATTCAATTTGTCATTTTGTTCTCCAATGCAACTACAACACACATCACTGCGATATGCTCAAAGAACTAGATTGGTCATCACTAGAGTCTAGGCGCAAAGTTCACCTTTCCTATCTTGCCTTTAAATTCTTCATGGGCAAACTACCCAGCTATCTGAACATGCTCCTCACCCCTACCACATGCAGCACTTATCACCTGAGATCAGACTCCAAAAGACTGTTCATGGTCCCAAGGCTCAACAAAGTATCCGGACGTTCCTCCTTCTCCTACCACGCACCCCAAAACTGGAACAACCTACCAGAGACTCTCACATCCACCACCAGTTTAAGTTCTTTCAAATCTAAGGCTGTCTCACATTTTAATCTGGTCTGTAACTGTTTCATACGCCCATAATATATATTTTCTTTAACTGTGCACGCAATGTCTTGTATGTAATGTATACCCTGTTCATTTATGTAACTGTATTTGTAACCATGTATTATTTGTTTTACTCTGTGCCCAGGACATACTTGAAAACGAGAGGTAACTCTCAATGTATTACTTCCTGGTAAAATATTTTATAAATATATAAATAAAATGTTTATCCAATTTCAATCTGCCAAAAGAACTTAATAAAGACTGCATTATTTATTATCCATGATTATTTTTATATTTTAATTTTTTGGTTCCTGATAAAATAAATATTTATTCACATTCCTGCTAATCATAATCATTCACCAATGAATAAGAATGAATGACAAATCAACATGAATCAGTTAATGGTTTTTTTAACTCTCAATTCTCACAATGCTGTGCAAATCGGATTTACATTTTAAAATCGAGAAGGGATTTTCCAAAGTGTTACCGTAAACAAAGCCTCAAAAGGGTTGGGGGGTTGGGGGTGGGGTGATTACACGCAGGCGCACTGAGACTTTGTAGCTCGGCTATGGACGGATTAAGAACACAATGGCAATATTCAGAAAATTAACGACTGTGGAGAGAGGGGGTTGGGTGACTCATGCGCAGTAAGCAGCAAGCTCCCATCTCTAAAAGGATTAGAGTACACGCAGGCGCAGTGAGACGATTGACGCTCGGCTAGGGACGGATTAAAAACACAACGACTAACTAACTTCAGAAAATTAATGACTCTGTGGAGGTGTCTGTCGATAAGAGTTTGTGTGTGCATGGGGGAGGGATGAAGGATTAGTCATGCAGCAGTTCAAAGAAATAACATACTGTACTGTAGAGTACAGTAATTTCAAAAGGCAGTTTATCAAAATACTGTAATTTGATCCCTACACCCCCAAATACAGTACATAAAAAGCACACAAATCAACCATGTGCAGGCAAACGCACAGATTTAATATCGTAATATCAAGATTGTTTTTGCAGGCTTGTGGATAAAATAACAGTTAAAAGTTACAGGCGCATGAGCAGGAATAAACTAGATCCCATCCGAAAGAGGATTGCACACAGGCGCATAGAGAGGTGAGGCTCTGTGTAAATCAAATTCGAGAAGGGATTTTCCAAAGCATTGCCGTAAACAAAGCCTCAAAATTCCCATCTCAAAGAGAATTACACGCAGGCGCAGTGAGGCTTTGTAGCTCGGCTATGGACGGATTAAGAACACAATGGCAAGATTCAGAAAATTAACGACTCCGTGGAATTTCAAATCCTTGAGCTAGCATTCGTGGGGGAGGGCGCTACAGGTACAGCTGCATGAAGTTCAAAGCTAAAGACATACTTTAATTTCAAAAGGCAGTTCATCATAATAATACACCCTCAAATACAGTACGTAAAAAGCACACAAATCAACCATGTACAGTCAAATGCACAGTGTCACAGTCAAAAGCTACAGCACAGATTGAATATCGTAATACAGTAAGATGGTTTTTGCAGGCTCGTGGAGAATTTTTTTTTACAATAAAAAAAAAATTCTTAATTTTTTTTGGTCACTCACTTTGGCAAGCAAGCAGTGGTGGGCGAAGTTACAGGCGCATGCGCAGTAAATTCCTGCTGTCAGGTAGGAATGTGATTGAAACCAGACACATGTTAAAAGGAATGGTGTTGGAGAGATGTACTGCATTGCACAGAAGATAAGAAGTTGAAAAACCCTGCAGTGCAGTTAATTATCCTGAGCGAGGGGAGAGCGCTGTATATGCAGAAATGTGACACTGTTACAGTACTGTACACGCCTATGCGTTTCAACAATTTTCAAATGAGACATACTGTACAGCAGCACAGCACTGCAAATGCATGTATACTTTAAATATGCAAATTTAGAATTACTGCGCGCGCACACACAGACTGTGTACTGACGTAGGTTGAACCGCGAAGGTATTAGACTTCCAAGACAACAGCTCGCAAACGCCCCCCTGAGTTTTTACACGGCATTGCAGTATTGCAGACAGCGAGAATAAAATGCTAATATCACGAGCGCGAAAATAACGCAGTTCACTTCGGCCGAAAACGACAAAAAAACGCACCTAACCGGGATAATCTGAGAGCCACGGATCTAGCCGACTTAGACTCAGATCGTCCGGCACTGGAGTAGATGAGGTTGAAAAAAGACGTAGGTCCATCACGTTCAACCTATGCTAAATTTAGACAACAGATACTTTATCCTATATCTATACTTATTGATATTGTTACCCTGTCACATGTACCTTTTCCATTCAGCACTGAAATATTCAGTGTGAAGAGCCTTATGTAGTCTTTTTAGGACAGTATATTGTGCAAAATGATATGTAATTTAATCTCTGTACAGTATCTCTTTTATATCAATGTACTCAGGAGAGCCAGGGCAATCACATTTCATATTTCTTTTCATGATTACACTACGCTGGCATGAGAAATTGTGATGTCTGAAGACAATGATCTTGATATTTATCTTATATGTGTACACTGTTTTCAATAAAGATTCCCGGGCAGATTTTTTGTATCGCAAAAAAACATGTTACGTGTTTTTACATATACTTTTACAAAATGCATACTTTCATGGAGGTATTTTTGTGCTTGAGGGTAGGATTGTCTTGCCAATGATTGCATGTGCCTTTTGCATCCAGTCTTAAAAAAAATGTAAGTATGAATAGCCTTACACAATCGTACTACATTTGGGCCTGATCTGATGTTGTATGAGAAAGTTCAGTGCAGTTGGGAGTCTTGAGTTTCTGCTCATAAATTTCCATTGCTTTCAACAAGATTCCTGAACAGAAAATGTTGTCAGAAAAGAGATGCTACCAATGTTTGAATTCCTGGATGCACTTTTCAAAAATATACTTTTGTTGGGGTATTTCTATGCTAGGGGATTGTCTGGCCTTGTCAATGATGGTGTGCATCTTTTACATTCAGTACTGAGTGATTGAGGTGTGAACAGTCTTGCTAATTTGGGGTTTGGGCGAAATAAGTTTCTAGATCTATACATTTTGGATAGGGTACTCTGGAAATAAGAGACAATATAATCTAGTGTTAGAATGAAAGGATGACTTCTCGTTAGAGAAATCTGGAATATATAAATAAAATAAGTAGATCTAGGTTCATATTTATGACATCATATCTCGATCACATGACATGCAATTCAATCTCAAAAGCCACCACTGCTTAAGATGAATTTGGGAGAGACAAAAGAGAGAGTTTTCATGGATACATACTGTAGACTCTCACATGTCATCAATAGTGTATTGCAAAATGTTGAAATGTCACTTGGCCATGCAGGTGGAAACTATCCTTGGAAGCAAAAGGGTTAAGTATATAATGAGCCTGTTCTAGAGCAATCTTTGTATCTGTATTTTCTCATCTGACGTTCCATAAGTAAAAGAGTCTTACAGGAATAATTATTATACAAGTATCTGGATACTGAGTGGGGGATTCTCTGCATTTCAGGTACCTATGAAGTGTGATGATGTTGAACTCTATTTCACCATGGAGGAGTGGGAGTATTTAGAAGGACACAAGGAGCTTTATAAGGACGTGATGATGGAGAATCACCAGACCCTCAGCTCACTGGGTAAGGGACATGTTTGACATTCTAATTGAGATGTCAGCCCTATGTTTGCAGCGTAGCTAACTTTAACCCCTTCAGTGTCCTGATGTTGTACAATGTACACAATAAGAGCTGGCACCTTGGTGGCCATTATAACGTTCATTATAAATCATGCTCCCCGGCTGCAGATGTAGGGGCATTAAATCAGCCTCTGCTGGCTCTTCCAAGAAATGCTGTTGATGTATAAGAACACTGATCACAATTTCAATGTACTGTAAAAGTAAAGAAATTCTAAACTGAATGTTTTTTCTCCTTCCCCCCCTTCAAATTATATTTCGTCTTTGTGGCTTGAAAGGGCAGATTTCCCCCCTGGGTTTTCAGAGGAGAGGCGAAGAATGGGTCGTTTTTGTTAAATGGGTATCTAATTATTTGCTTTACCTTACCTTCTATACCAACAGGGAGGGGAGACAATCTGTGATTTTGTGATTTGGGGGCTGTATCCATGCTGATTCTTGCCACTCTGGTCCAGTTTGTCTGTGTCTCCAGATAATTAAATTATCATCTGGAGACGCACCAGAGTGGCAGTATGGAGACAGCCTCCCATAGAGAGAGCAGTGTTGGGGGGTAGGGGAGGCTACAGTGACAAAAACTTCCAGACAGGACAAGAACAAAATATATATCTCTATCTGCAAAGGTCATCACTTGGTGAATCACTTACACAAGGACCAGAGACCATTCGTGGAACATCTGACTAACTTGCTGATGATGAACAAGATTAACAAGGAAAAGAAGCAGATCATCGAGAGCATCTTTGATCACACCCTGGAGATCATCTACTTGCTGACCGGAGAGGTGAGGGCTGCTTGAAAATTTCATAATGACACCACTCTTATCGCCTTCACTAAAACAGGGACCTGCAGAGCATTAAAATAAGAGGAATTTGAGAAAAAATTTCAGGTGATTGTAGAACAGGATGAGGGAGCGGGATGTGTGATATGTGGAAAAAACAAAATGAAAAATACATAGAGTAGCACGGTTGATAGCAGGATAAAACTGTCTGGACTACTAATCTTCAAACATTATACTCACAACGATGCGAGTGCAAAGAGCATATCACACTCAAAAAGCTGGTGTGTAGATGAATATAGATTGAAGTGTCGCCAGTGGTCAAACGCTGTGTGTGGGTAGTCTTTGATATGGAAATAAGATGGAGACACCATAGCGCAGAATATCTGTACTGATATAATATTTATAGTATAAAATAATCCCTCCAGGATGCACACGTACAATGAGGACATGTTAAAAGGGCACATCAAAGTGTAATAACAGACGGAATCCAGGAGAGGTGGTGAAGGCGACACACCGGGTCAGAGTGAGAAGGAACTCCTAGGTTAGCGGTTGCTGTTTCCAGGCTGCCGCAACAGAAAGCGGCTCCAGCAGAGGACTGACAAGTTCTTCTGATCCACGCGTGCACGCGTGGAGAGATTGCCTTCGCCCCGCATCTGTTATTACACTTTTATGTGCCCTTTTAACATGTCCTCATTGTAAGTGTGCACCCTGGAGGGATTATTTGATACTATAAATTATATTATTTATTTATATATTATTATAAATATTACTACCCACACAGCGTTTGACCACTGGCATCACTTAAATCCACATTCATCTACACACCAGCTTTTTGAGTGTGATATGCTCTTTGCACTTGCATCATTAAGTATAATATTTGAAGATTAGTAGTCCAGATAGCAGGATAAAACTATCAACCGTGTTTTTTTTTACATATTACGCATCCCGCTTCTTCATTCTGTTCCTCAATCATCTGTGAGAACATAAGATGTCTCTTTTCTGTTGGAGGTTGATTGGGAAGCTTAGTACATTTATTGTATTGTTTTCTATTGTATCACGTTTATTTTCTTATTTTTGGACTTAGTGCACTTTTTACTATCCACCACTAGGTGTCAGTGTTTATCCACATTTCTTTGGTTTAGATCAGGGGTGGGGAACCTTTTTTCTGCCAAGGGCCATTTGGATATTTATAACATCGTTCGTGGGCCATACAGACGCAGACAGGCAGGCATACGGCATGCATGTATGCACAGAGAACCCCGCCCCCCTACCTCTGGTAGTTGCTGCTTCTGCTGGGGGGATCGTGTAGGGCGGATGCTGGGGTAAGTGCGGGGGGAACTGCTGGAGAAGCATGGGGGAAGTGCGGGGAATGCTGCGGGGACTGCTGCGGGGGGAGTGCGGGGGAAGTGGGGTGGCTGCTGGGGGAATGCTGGGGCTAGTACGGTGGCTGCTGGGGATTGTGAAGGGCTGCCGGCATCTCACACCACCTCCTCCCTCCTCCCGATCAGGCGTGCGGCTGCCATTTTTTTTAAAATTAGCATGACCCCGGTTATAGCAGTTGCCTCAGCAGGGACAGACCAAATGATTTCGAGGGCCTTATACGGCCCTCGGGCCTGACGTCCCCCACCCCTGATTTAGATGTACATTTGTTTATATATTTTGCACAGTTGAAGTGCACCAGTCCTGTTGTTTCTTTACCAAACAATTTCCAGGGACAGATGTAATAAGACAAAGGAGAGCCCAGGAAGAGGCAAATGTATGTCTTTATTTTATATAGCGCCATTAATGTACATTGCGCTTCACAGCAGTAATACGCATGACAACCATATAAATAACAAAAAATAATAATAACATCTAAAGGGAAGAAGTGCTTCAGACATAAAAGTAACATTTAGGAAAACGAGTTCCTGCTTCGAAGAGCCTACATTCTAATTGGTAAGTAGGATAAACATTCAGAGACAGTAGAGGGCATTCTGGTAAGGGCATCAAGGGGCCAAGGTTTATGTATGGCGTGTTAATTATCAGCCATGGAGCCATTCATGTTCTTCCTTAAGCAGGTGTGTTTGAGGTGGATCTTAAATGTGGATAGAGAAGGTGCTAGACAGATATTGAGGGGAAGGGCATTCCAGAAGTGTGGGGCAGACAGTGAGAAGGCGGGAGAGGGCTTTAGATACAAAAGGGGTAGCGAGAAGACATCCTTGAGCAGAACGCAAGAGTCGGGGTTGTGTATAGCGAAAAATTAGGGCTGGGGTGTAAAGAGGGACAGAAGAGTGTAAAGCTTTAAAAGTGAGGAGGAGAATTGAGTGTGTGATACAGGATTTTGTAGGAAGCCAGGAGAGGGATTTCAGCAGGGGAAACGCCAAGACAGATCTAGGAAAGAGTAGAGTGATTCTGGCAGCAGTGTTTAGGATAAATTGTAGGGGAGACAGGTGAGAGTCAGGAAGGCCGGACAGCACGAAGTTACAATAGTCGAGACGGGAGAGAATGAGGGTCTGTGTCAGAGTTTTTGCAACAGAGGAAAGGGCGTATCTTGGTAATATGGACTGCCCAGGACCACATAAAGACATGATTGGGTAGCAGGGGAGCACAAAATCAGATAGTGTTACATGTAGTTTGTCAGAAGGAATAAACCCAGTAATTAGATGTACATGGGTCCAGTGAGAGACATGTTTATGCCGAGAGATCCTGAACCCACTACATATAATATACATACAGTGGTGAGAAAAACTTTGTGAACCGCAATGATAATTACAGAAATTCCATAGTTTTCCCAGGATAACCTTTTTGTATCAAAACAATTTTTTCTTAAATATCCAATAGGGTTTATATTAACCAATTCCACATCTTTTGAAAGAAAATGATGTATGAATTAGACAAACAATGAGTAATAAATAGCCTGGGTATGTGAAAAAATAAGTGAAACCCTGGTTTTATCAGCTAAATTAAAGGGGATAATTAAAATCAGATGTTAAAATAATTAGGTAGATCTTCAGGTGGAGGTTGGAAGGCCCCGCCCTACAGATGCAGCCAGTTATATAAACAACTTGCCGCAGCACGTGCTTGTGAAACGTGGACCAAATGTGGAGCGTTCATTGCAAAGTGCATAGCAAGGGGAATGGACCATAAGGATTAACACAGTGGGGGTCCCTACTTCTGAATGGGATGCCCGCTGTGTTAATCCTACCTGGCTTCATTAGTCTGGAAGAGACGTCAAGTAAGAGTAGACAGAATCGGTCACTTTCTCTGCGCGCCTCTAACAGACGATCACGCGGCTTTTATTTTAATAACATTGTATTGAAGCAGGGGTCTCTGGAGCTGAACCGCATTCATTTGGGCCCCGAGGACCCCCTGTTTCCTGAGTTACAGGCCTCCAGTATATGGTAACTCTGCTATGTTCAATTTCCCGATCACGTGGGCCATGGCGCAAGAGAAATCAACATGCAGGAGATTCCAGCACCCCATACCGGGCCCTGTAACTCAGGAAGTAGGAGGTCTCCGGGGCAGAACTTAATGCAGTTAAGACCCCCTGGAAACTCCCTGCTTCAATACTAACTGCAAAGGTAATGAAGGGGTTAAACTAAACTACTTAGTTTGTTTCTGATAGAGGGGTGGGTGAAGGGGTAGTTTCCCCTGGGTGAGTGGTTAGGCCAACCGAGAGGGTTGCTGGAGGGGTTAACCCCTTTATTACCATAATGCAGGGGTACGCAAACTGGGGGGTGCGAGATTTTCCTGGGGGGGCGCAGGTTGTTGCAGAGGTCCCGCGCTCTTCCCCAAGACATTTAAATTAAATGGATCACGTGAGGCCTCTGCAACTTCACTTACCGGGATTCAGATGCATTGTGTGACACGTCACCATGGCATCTGACGCTGCGTGACCGTGTGACGGGACATCACATGACCCATCGCCATGGCAACGCATCGTCAAATGATGACGCGGGGTCATGACATGTCACATGACCACATGACGTCATTTGATACTGCAAAACGAGGTAAGGGGGGCACGAGCACTGGGGAGACCAAGCAGGGGGGGTGCAACTCCAATAGTTTGTGCCCCCTTTCCATAATGGCTGCTACTGCCAAGGTAATGAAGGGGTTAACCCCTCCCACTACCCATCCAAGAGGCCTAACCACCCACCCTCTCTACCCCCAACAGACCTACCCCCACAAAGTATAGTACAGGACATAAGACTCTGGTGGGATATAACCACGTTAGAAAATTATATAAACACTAACAGGATCCCCAGAGGTCTCCGGGTAAAGAAAGTACCGACTTTTGGTTTCGTTAATAGACAGTTTGAGCAAGATTGGATAAAGATCTTAGATCAGTGCTCAATAAGACTAATGGAGCTAATTATACAACAAAAAATCCACGAGAAAGAGTTGTTGAATGTAGAGATCACATCCTTTCAGAATAAATTGAAACCCTTTGAGACATGGGATCAATTCATTAGAAATGATGTTACTTTATTAGAGAATTTGGAAACGACCGAGAATGGTATCAGTGATAAGAAACAGATTAAGTTTGAGAGAGACAAGGCTGATTACATCAGGGGCCATGTTTACTGTTGGCAAAAACCACCACAGCGGGAGGGGTCAAGACCAAGACCATTTAAGAAATACCATGATAGAGGAACAGATAATCGCACACCTAACAAATCTATACTCAAAAATAGAAGGGTAGACACATCCAGCTTTGATTCTGACCAGTCAGAGGGGGACACTAGACCACACTCAGTGTCCTTTGATAGATCTGATGACTATGGGAGGGAGTATACGGATACCCATAGAATAGACCCCAAACCGTCTACGTCTACTGCCTTAATGTTTTCTAGACCCCTTAAATCTGATTCTAAATCAGTATCAAATAATGGTTCAAAAAACTCAAAACCACATGAAGATCAAAGAGAAAACGGGGAAATAAGAGGCAGAACGAAAAGGAAGAAATATACCTGAATAAGTCTATAGATAATTTGATTAACCTCTCAGGAATTGAGTTAACTATTGATCAGCTATCTTTACTTAATCGTGGGTTAGTCTTTGCCCGACTGGTAATTTTCAGATTTTTGAGACGGTGATAGATTTACAGAAGTTCACTCGAAAACTATCCCTCAAATTTTTTTTTGCTTCACAGGCCTCACATGTATCATCTAATATCCATATGAATGCTCAGGAGAATGAATCTATTTCTAATGATAATATTACTATGTTTGACTTTAGAGATCAATGTCATATCAGATATGGAAGAGATGTTAGTGCAACAAGGTGAAGAACCTAATTTACATACTGCTGCGGCACAGTTTATTCGAGCATTTGCCCGTTCTGTGCCGCAGCAGTAGCCTGGCGCGCGCCCGAGAGTGACGGGCGCGCGCCGAAGCAGCGGAAGAGCGCCCTCCGATCGGGGCGCTCTCCCTACCGCTGCCGGGTCCGCCGGGTCCCCCGGAACCCCCTGCCGCTGTCCCGCGATCGCGGGACACCAGGGCTCCCTCGGGGAGCCCCTGGACGCGCGTGCAGGGGGCGCACGCTCCCGAAGACGCGTGACCGCGCGTCTATGACGCGCGGCACGCCGAGGGGCGGCCACTAGCAAGCCGGGAAATCTCCCGGCTTGCGGATCTGGCCGCAGTGTAATAAACTGTGTCGCCAGTGTACACAATCATTTTTTGGCAATCATGATTCAGGTTTAAGGAAGAAATCCATTTTTTTGTCCCAGTTCTCAAAGCGGTCCGTACATTACGGCCTTTGAGAAACTGGTAGAACGGGACATTCGTTTGCTTAATAAAGGTTTTTCGTTTTCTAATGTTATGAACAATAACCTCACCATTTCTGAAATTGAACAATTGCAAATTCTTAAGCAAGATGAGAGATTAATATTCAAGAAAGCCGATAAGGGAGGTGCCCTGGTGGTCTTATCATCAGATCATTGTAAGAAAGAGGCATATAGACAACTTAATGATTTATCTCTCTATCAACCTTTAAGATCTAATCCAATTGAAGAATATCAGAAAGAATACATGGAATTGTTGGATATGGGTAGGATTCTAGAAGTCATCAATCATAAAGAAATGGGGTTTTTGGCCTGTCCGCATCCCGTGACACCCATATTCCATCATCTCCCAAAGATCCATAAGTCGCTGGTCGACCCTCCTGGTCGACCCATTGTGGCGAGTATTGGATCTTTGGGAGATGGGTTGTCTCAGTATGTGGACGGTTTCCTTCAACCCTTGGTGTACCAATTACCATCCTTCATTAAGGACACGTCAGATCTGATTGGATCTATCAAGGGACTTCAGTGGAAACGGGGATACAGGTGGGTCACCTTAGACGTGACCTCCCTGTATTCTATCATTACACACGAACATGGCATTCAGGCTCTTCAACACTTTTTGAATTTATCTGATTTATCTGTCACTTTACGCACATTTTTATTGGAATCAGTCACTTTTTTACTCACACACAACTATTTTATGTTTGATTCACGTTATTTTCTTCAAAAATTAGGCACTGCTATGGGTTCTTCTTTTGCGCCATCTTATGCGAATCTTTTTATGGGTTTTTGGGAGACACGACACATTTATCACGATTCTAATTTATTTCGTTATCACATTATATTTTATCGGCGCTTTATAGATGATCTTATTTTGATGTGGGATGGGGATTTGGATTCACTGAGCACTTTTATTAATACACTTAACACTAATGATTATAATTTACATTTCACATTTACACAGAATATCCATCACATACATTATTTAATCATGACACTTTCAATAGATATTGATAAGAAAATACAGACGGACATTTTCCGTAAACCCCATTCCAAAAATGCACTTTTATGTGCGACGAGTTGTCATCCACCAGCGCTCATTAAAAGTATACCCAAGGCGCAGTTTATTCTGTTAAAGAGGATATGTTCAACAAAAGAGATGTTTTTGAATAGGTCACGTGAAATGACAGCTAACTTTAAAGAAAGAGGCTACAAACAGGAGGATATCATTAAAGCATTTAAATATGCAGATTCCCTGGATAGGGATGAGATTATAAAAACTAACAGAGGTAATAAAAAGAAACGAAACATTTATGAGGACAATTCAATTTGTCCATCCTTTATTTCTGTATACAGTAAACAATCTAAAGCAATTAAAGAAATCTTTCAAAAACATTGGAAAGTACTTACCCTAGACCATGACATTGCTGCACTTGTACAGGGAGGACCAAGATTCATTTATAAAAAAACAAAAACTTTAGGTAATCATTTGTCTCCTAGTTTATTCAACGCACAGTCCAATAGACAACCACTAGGAAATATTCCAAAAGGTTTTTTTCCCTGCGGGCGGTGTTCAATTTGTAAATACTCTAGGTCTATAAAAAACATTACTACATGTGAGGGCAACCATCGTATTAACAGCTTTATGAATTGCCACACAAGTCATGTTATTTATCGCTTACAGTGTGGTTGTAAGATGTCTTACATTGGACGTACGATTAGACCTGTTATAATAAGGATACAAGAACACATCAGACATATTCTGAAAAAAGATATGTTACATCCCGTGTCAAGGCATTTTTCAATGTGCAGCCTTGGTGACATCTCTAATTTTTCTTTTTCTGCCTTGGAACATGTGAAGATCCACCCTAGAGGTGGAGACAGATTAAACAAGCTTAATACAAGAGAAATGTATTGGATTCATGTTATGAACACATTACATCCCAAGGGGATTAATATAGAGTGGGATCTTAAACACTTTTTAGTTTGATTCTGAGTAATTATTATTAATTATCTGATTTTAGGATGGTTACATTTATATTTATATTTATTTTCATCATAAAATTATATAATTTACATACACACTATTTAGTCACCTTTGGCAATTCATTTATGATAGTTTAATTATGATATATATCACATATATTATTATATATATATATTACTATTAAGGGTATTTAAGCATATTAATTATTATAAGTTTCTAGATCACATATATACATGAATCCATTTACATTTTGATAGTAGGTCCTCTCATCCTTACACATCGTTATATATGATTTAGATGTGATATTGTATACCATGTATGTTATTAGTATATTGATGTAATTAATTTTTTAACGAGAGTTTTCAATGGCTCTTTGTATATATATATATATATATATATATGTTGCTTGGTTTTTTGCTACTCAGTTACTGGTACCTGTTGTATATATAATATGTTTGTTTTATTACACAAGTATTGTTTTTAAATGTATTTTGTGTCTCTTAGTGTCTTGTTAATACATCTTCATGTTCATGATGATGACTTGTAAGTGAACTCCATTAACTACTTAGGGGCATAGGTTCCCTGTTCATTAATTAATTGGTTATGCAATCACCTGGTGTTGTGGTTTGCTCACTAATTTAGTTTAACCAATAGCATGTTTGGGCTCACTATATATGCATCATTATGTGTTATACCGGATACTCTTTGACAAAGTCCCAGGCAGGGACGAAACACGTCAGAGTTTGCTCTGTAGCACTATTTCCAGTGTATATGCACTAAATAAATACAACCTTTTATTTCTATTGCATGTGGATTTCCCATTTTTCTAACCCTGACGGCAGCAGTGCACCGCCTCTCTGTTGTATTTTTTTCTACCCCCACAAAGGAATGGGCAAATGCCCTAGTAGCCAAATATGGCTATTGGCACTTTTGCCCATTCAAAATGAATAATATTGGAGATAAGGAAAAAGCTGAGGTATTAAACAAATTCTTTGCCTCTGTGTTTACCAGGGAAAAATCAAGTTCAATAGTAGTGCGGCAGGAGGAAGCCACAACCTCCATATTAATGAACAATTGGTTAACTGAGAAAGAAGTTCACAAGCGACTTGAACAAATTAAAGTAAATAAGGCACCTGGCCCCGATGGCATACATCCAAGAGTTCTCAAGGAGTTAAGCTCAGTAATAGTCAAACCATTATATTTAATATTGAAGGACTCAATTTCCACAGGCTCAGTACCACAAGATTGGCGTAAAGCAAATGTGGTGCCTATATTTAAAAAGGGAGCTAGATCACAACCGGGAAATTACAGACCTGTAAGCCTGACTTCAATAGTAGGGAAAGTACTTGAAGGTTTAATATGGTATAATATTCAGGAATACCTAATGGAAAACAAAATTATTAGTAATAGTCAGCATGGATTTATTAAGGATATATCTTGCCAAACTAACCTTATTTGTTTTTTTGAGGAGGTAAGTAGGAATTTAGACCAGGGTAATGCAGTTGATGTGGTCCACTTGATTTTGCAAAGGCTTTTGATACAGTTTCACACAAGAGGTTGGTATACAAAATAAAGAAAATTGGACTCAGTAATAATATATGCACCTGGATTGAAAACTGGTTAAAGGACAGACAACAGAGGATTGTCATAAATGGAACTTTTTCAGGTTGGGCTAAAGTCGTGAGTGGAGTATCTCAGTGATCGGTACTGGGGCCAAAAGGGGGCATGGCACCTGTCAAAAATAATGTATGCCTCCCTACTACTGGAGAGTAACTGGGCAGAAATTTGGCTAATTTTGTGGCGGTATGGTACCATCTCATCATAACCTTATATGCGTTCTCCCTTAAGGTCGTGCACATGGAGCTTTTAGATGTCACCGTCACAATCTTCATCCACTCTTCTAGATCCAGTACGTCTCCTAAATCTTTTTCCCAACTAGTCATGTATCCTGTTTTGTTCGTCACTGTCCCGCTAGACCTGGTCACTTCCTTTCACATCTGCGATGTGAGTCCCGTTGTGGATGTCCCTGATCGTTTAGAGCTTTTCGAAGTTCGTCATTGGGGTATGTGGCTGGGCAGTTTGATAAAATGCCCTGATCTGTAGGTATCTGAAAAACTCGTCATTGGGGATATTTTTGTTAGATTTAAGTAGATCAAATATTTGTATGCCTCGTCTACCTTCCAGGTCTACCAATTTATTTATATTTTTTTGTTTCCAGATAGTGAATTCTGCACTGGACTGGCCCGGGGCAAAAAGTGGGGTGTCCCACAGTGTGGTCATTCCCGAAGATTGTGGGACAGTGTACATTTGAGTCTGGTGGCCTCCCAAACAGAAAGCGAGTTGGTCATTGAGGATAGCGGCAGTTTGGTGCCTAATCGCACTTTTTTGGGATACCAAATCAAGTGTTCAAGCTCCACAGGGGAGCAAAGCTCTTTTTCTAGAGCGACCCATCTTTTGGAGTCTATATTAGAGTGCCATTGCACAATTTGACATAATTGTGCCGCTTTATAATAAGACAACAAACAAGGTACCGCGAGCCCTCCTGCCGAGGTTTGTTTGCGCATAATTTGTTTGCCAACCCTCGCCTTCTTCTCTCCCCATATAAACTTATCTATCTCGGATTGGAGCGAGAGGGTATCCTTCAATCCTAATGGCACCGGAAGGGTTTGGTAGAGATAGAGAAGGCACGGCAGCAAATTTATTTTAACACAGTGGATTTTACCAATCCACAAAATCTTATGGGTGGCCCATCTCTTAATGTCCCCTCTCAGGGTTCTCAACAGGCTGGGATAGTTTGCTTGGTATAGTGTGTTATATGTCTTGGTGACGTTGATGCCTAAATATTTAATTTGGTACTGTTGCCATTTAAAATTAATATTTATGGCAATCAGTTTCTCCAAATGTTTAGGGAGATTTATGTTTAGGGCCTCCGATTTAGCCTGATTGATTTTGAACCCGGAAACCCGATTGAATCGTCCCAGCAAATCGAACAAGTTTGGTAGAGAGGTAAGGGGTCTGGATATTGTCAGGAAAACATCATCCGCATACAGTGCCACTTTATGCGGCTGGCTTTCAATGTCAATACCCGTGATGTCTTTGCTCTCGTATCTGGGCCGCCAATGGCTCCATACACAGTGCAAAGAGGAGGGGGGAGAGTGGGCATCCTTGTCTCGTTCCGCTCTTGGTTTGGAAGGAGTCTGAAGCAAGTCCCTGGTGGGTAACCCTAGCCGACGGGGCCGAGTAAAGAGCAAATATAGCTTTTATCAATTTATCTCTCATGCCAAATGCTCCAAGTGTGGCCTCCACTTAAGGCCAGTCTATCCTATCAAATGCTTTTTCTGCATCCAGACTGAGCGCCATAATTGGTATTGATTTAGAATTAGCGATTTCTATCAGATCAATAATTCGTCCGGTGTTATCTGAAGCTTGTCGACCCTGGAAAACCCCGACTTGATCTGGGTGCACCAGTCTGGGTAGGATGAGACTTAATCTGTTGGCCAATAGTTTAGCATATATTTTTATGTCCGAATTAATCAGGGATATCGGTCTGTAACTCTTGCAGTCCTGGGGGTCTTTCCTTGTTTGTGTATTACCGAGATGGACGCTTGGAGCATATGTTGTGGGAAGGGGGTGCCTCCGAGCACTTGGTTAAACATACGGAGAAGGTATGGGGTCAATTGTTTCCTAAATTTCTTACAGTAAAGGTTCGAATATCCATCGGGACCCGGGGCTTTAGAGGGTTTGAGATTTTTAATAACCTCTGATAGATCCTCACTTATGAAATCACTACCTATTACCTCTCTATCTGACTCGCTCAGGCCCAGCAGATTCGAGCTCTTCAGGAAATCCAGTAGGGCCCTGGTTGTTCTGGTAGAACGGGATACTTATACCCCATCATATAGTTTTTCGTAGAAGGATTTGAATTCCCCAACTATATTTTTGGTACTGGCCGTAACACCTCCCGATTCCCGGCGCAGGGTTTGTATGTTATAGTTATTTGTTTTAGAGTTAATCATGTTAGCCAGCAAGGTATCTGGTTTGTTTGCTTTCTCGAAAAACTTCTCTTTGACCAACTTAACGATTTCTCAGCCTGGGAGGTAAGGAGTAGATTCAGTTTAATCTGGGTGTCCTTAACTCGTTGGAAGGTGGCCACATTCGGGGAACTCTTGTGTTGCTCCCATAGCTGCTTTAGTTCTGTTTGTTCTTTTATAATTTTTGCATTGCTTTCCCTTTTTTTTTTGGCCGCTAAACTAATCAAAACCCCCCTCAGTGTTGCTTTATGTGCCTCCCAGAGTGTTATGTGAGAGCGAACGCTACCTTCATTTCTTTAAAGAAATCTTTGATCATCTCTCCGATCTTTCCTTCCAATTCGGGGATCTTTAAGAGGGATTCGTTTAGTTTCCAATTTGCCCCCGGTCTGTCCAGCCCTATCCGTGCGCACCGTAGCTCTATGGGTGCGTGATCTGACCATGAAATATCATGGATCCCGGTATGGGTGATCACCGGACCAGTCTACTAGAGACAAAGAAGTTATCAGTTCTGCTGAATGAGTCATGGGGGTGGGAATAGAAAGTGTAGTTTCTGTGTAGTGGGTGCATCTCTCTCCAGACATCGACTAATTGTAAATCCCTTAGTCCTTGTTCCAGGGCTAAAGGCCGTGGCATTGTTCTGTGTCTGGGGGGGCCTGATCTGTCTAGTGATGCGGTTAGCACGGTGTTGAAATCGCCGCCTACGATCAGAGTGCCTTTACTGACTTTCCATAAGGTATCAAACGTTGTTTTAAAGAAATCAGAGTTTTGTCCATTTGGGGCATATACTGTGGCAACCGTTATAGGCTGTTGGTTAATGGATCCCGTAATCGGGAGGAATCTACCCTCCTTGTCTGTTTTCACCTTATCCACCACCAGCCCCACCCTATTGTGGATCAATATTCCCACTCCACGTTTCTTTTCTTTTGCAGAAGATAAATATACCTGTTTAAACTGTTTATCAAAATATTTGGGGAAGCTGGTGGTGCTAAAATGCATTTCCTGGATTAACACGAAATCCGCCCTCTTTCTCTTGTAGTCAGTGAGTGCTATCTTTCGTTTGCGGGGACAGTTCAGCCCTTTGGCATTGTGTGAAATAAAGGTCAGAGGCATGATGTTTGTGTGATCTTACCTCTCATCTGTAGTATTTCTAATTGGGGAGTCAGACCTGTTTAGGGGAGCCTCTGGTCCTCTGCAGTGCACAGCTTTTTGCTCAACTTCAGCGGGGTACCACCTATGTAGGAGACGGTGTGGGGTGTGGAGGAGACATAAGGAACATGGGACACATAAAGGGAAAAGACACAAAAAACACAAAAAACAGGGTGGGAGAGACCTTTGTGGTCTGGGACCACTTCCTCCCCCTTGCCTTTGGGTTGGTGGAAATCCATAGAGCTCCCTCCATTCCCTCCCCTTTCATCAGGGCTGCTCCGTTCCAACCTTTCCCAAGGACTTTCTTGGGGTCTAGGGCGGCCGCCCTAGCCCGAGAGTGCAGGCACACGACGACGACGAGACCTCAGTCCTAGCCGACAACCCATTATCTTTGTCAAAAGTGTTCAATGTACTAATCATACTTTTAAACTATTAAATCACTAAATCAACTTGCTAACTAATTACTTTCACGAACAATAACTCTGGGTAGTTCTTTTACCCCCTAAGCAACTGTAATGTGCTGAGATTCTCCCCTCTTCATTTACCCCTATTAACCCTTCGCCTCTCCTTATGACACCTTGCTGTGAGTCCTACTTCCTGTGTCTTTTTGCTGGGGAAGTTTGCTATTTCGGACCATAATGTAGCTTGTTGCTTTCCATTCCTTTCCCCTACCGGGAGCCTCTCTAGCTAGAAGTCTTCCTGCCCCCCTATACTATCACCATCCTTATATTTCCATCCTGCTTCCTTAGATCTCTTTCCCTCTGAACCTGCTTTACCTTCACCCCTCCATACTGCTTCCCCCCTGTGTCTGCCTGCGTTCTTTCTGGTGTCGCTCCTCTCCTAGCCGTTATTTCCCCTACTCCAGCAATTCCTCCATATGCTCCCCCTCTCCCTTCCATTTCGCTTTCCCTTATCCTCCCCCCCTGCCCCGGCGGTGGCTAGCGTTGCCGGTGCCTTAGCTGTCCTGCGGTGCTTCTGCAATGTTTTGGCTGTCTCCGCCCCTTCCGGGTCTGCTCGCCGGCATCTTGAAGGGGTCCAGGTCCCATCCGCTGGGACATCTTGCGGGAAGTGTTGGCTCCACCCCTCCTACGTCATCCGGCTCCGCCTCGATTTCAGTCTATCGTCGGAGCTTATCCAAGATGGCCGCCAGTCTCCGGGATGTGCCGCTGGGCTTCCAAGGTTGTATGGGGCAGAAATTTTTTATAGCAAGGTGCAACGGGTCCCTTCCTGGGCATCGAACTGTGGGGTTTCAGCATCCATAGCCACAACAGGTGGATCAAACAAAAGAAGGTAAGCGGAACTTTAAACTTTTAATGGAATCCCCTCGGTCTCTCCTCATCTGGGGCTGCAGGGTGCCTGTTTTTGTCCGCTTTATCCGCCTCTCTCCAAGATGGATCTGGGGCTGCTCTTCCTCTGGTTACATCTTCTGGTAATTTATTTTGTAGGCCCAGTTTTGTGAGGAAGCTTCCCCCTTCCTCCAGGCGCCTTAGTGTGTGTGATGCCCCGTTCCTGGTGACCAGGAGGCCAAATGGGTATATCCACCTATACCTAACTCCTTCATCACGGAGTATCTTTGTGATGGGAGTAAGCTGCCTTCTTTTGAGTAGTTTAGTGGTGGAAATGTCCTGGAAGACCTGTATTTTATGGCCCTAGAATGTGGGATCATTACAGGTCATTTGGCAGAAGGATTCCTTTTTTTTTTAAATAATGAAAGTGCGCAATTATGTCTCGAGGGGGGTCTCCTTGCTGCGGTCGCGACCGCAGGGCTCTGTGGCACCAATCTAGATGGGTCTCGTGCTCAGCTTTGTCGGGCATTAATTGCGTCAGCCATCTTCCTAGGAAATCCTCCGGGTCCATCTCCTCCTCCGGTGCCCCCCTAATCCTCACGTTGTTCCGGCACTCACGATTTCCGGAGTCCTCTTGTTTTTCTGTGCGATCTCTCACGGTTTCCTTTATTTGGGCCATTTGTTTGTCCGTTTTGTAGAAGGCTTTAATTGTGGAATCCAATTTTTTCTCCAGGGAGTCTGTGCGTATGCCAATGCTGCCAATATCAGCCCTTAGGGTAGCTAATTCTGTTTGGAGGCATTTTTTAATATCAAGGCAAAACTCTTTCATATCTCTTCACCGCATGACTTGGTTGCCTCGGTCATTGTCTTCCTCTTCTTCCAAGTCAGTGCCACTCTGTGTAGGCCCCTCGTGTACTTTGGTGCGCGCCGAGTCTCCCTTTGCGAAATAGTCGGTTAAAACCATGGAGGGTCGCTTGGATCTCGTCCCTTTCGACATCCTGGGGTTTTCAGCTTGTTGGGGATATGTGTTTGGGGGTGATCAGTTGGGTTTTAGTACTTTATTTATTTATATATTTGTCGGCTGAGAACGGAGCTAACGGCTCACACGTCCATGCAGTCCGTCGTCGCGCATGCGCCTCCCCGAATTATTTTAAACAGTAACTAATCAAACCAAATATTTACTAAACCAACTCAAAATTAATAGTAACAGTTACCAATCAAACCAATTAATTTCTTCAACATTAATGAATTAATTTAAACATTAAAATACAAAGAAATAAATTCAAACAATATCTGAAATAACCATTAAACGCATTAGCTAACATAATACAACATGAAATAAAAACGAACAACAATCGCAAACATTTGATTACCATCAAGCAGGAAAAAAACAAACTATGACATCCACATAATAAACTGTAATTAAAAAAAACAACAGCAATACCAAGCCAGAAAAGCCCCCCAAATATTGTCATAATAATGTATTAATCTGTACCCTAAAGTGGTACAGATTAATACAGAGGCGACAAACTTTATTCTAACTCGACTAGCTCCGCGAATTTCAGATTATCCGGGTTATGTGCGGTTTTGTGTCGTTTTCGCCCGGAGTGAATTGCGTTATTTTCGCGCCTGTGATTTAAGCATTTTATTCTCGCTGTCTGCAATACTGCAATGCCGTGTAAAAACTCATGGGGGCATTTCCGAGCTGTTGTCTTTGAAGTCTAATACCTTTGTGGTTCAACCTACAGTACGTCAGTACACAGTCTGTACATGCGCGCGCAGTAATAGTAAAATTGCATATTTAAAGTACAGTACATACATTTGCAGTGCTGTGCTGCTGTACGGTAGTGTTCTGTACACTACCGACACACTTTATTGAAGTGTGATCGGTACCGCAAGCCGGGAAATCTCCCGGCTTGCTAGTGGCCGCCCCTCGGCGTGCCGCGCGTCATAGACGCGCGGTCACGCATCATCAGGAGCGTGCGCCCCCTGCACGCGTGTCCAGGGGCTCCCCGAGGGAGCCCTGGTGTCCCGCGATCGCGGGACAGCGGCAGGGGGTTCCGGGGGACCCGGCGGACCCGGCAGCGGTAGGGAGAGCGCCCCGATCGGAGGGCGCTCTTCCGCTGCTTCGGCGCGCGCCCGTCACACTCGGGCGTGCGCCAGGCTACTGCTGCGGCACAGAACGGGCAAATGCTCGAATAAACTGTGCCGCAGCAGTATGTCTCATTTGAAAATTGTTGAAATGCATGGGCGTGTACAGTACTGTAACAGTGTAAAGGGAACCCTCGCTACTGACATTGTTTGAGTAGCCCTTTTGGCAATATTGTATCTCCTTTCACATGTCAGTGCTACACACTGTATCAAACATTTAGAAACATTTAGAAACCATACACTGTATCATTGCATATACAGTACAGTACTTACCTGCCCTGTTAGAGGGTATAGAGCTACAGTAGCCTAGAATTTATTTGGGATACATACTCCTTTTGGTCTACCCTTCCTCCACCTTATTTTTAATTCGCCGCTAACATAGGATTTATGTATTGAGGACCGTATATTTTAATTGAGGATCTCTCCCAATAAATTTGTTTTTAACTTGATTTCATTGCACACATTACATCTCTCCCACACCATTCCTTTGAACATGTGTCTGGTTTGAATCACATTCCTGCTTGACAGCAGTAATTTGCTGCGCATGCGCCCACCACTGCTTACTTACTGTACCTGAGTGAGTGACCCGACCAAAAAGAAATTTAAATAATTTTTTTTTGGGTTCCAGGTTTCTGCTCATTCTGACTTAGCCGTTTCAAAGCAGCGCGGCTTTCTCCGCCATTACGGTCAATGATAGGATCCTCCTCGCCGGCGTGACCTTTTCTCGTCGCCATTACTGGTCGGACCCTGTTGGGGTCAAGTGAGGGGGTTCCTAACATCTAATGGCAAAATGAATTTTATTTCTAGGTGCCCTAGAACAGACGTTCCCACGCCAATTGGCCGTGAGCTTGAGCTTAACGAGGCCCTAGTTCCCACGCCAATTGCGCGATCATTGCTCTTTTTTGACAATGTTGCCGATCTTGTGGCTTTGCGGTCTGGCAGTAAAAAAAAAACAGTTTTTGGTGCCTGAGGCACAGGGAGTTAAAGTGACTCGCTTTTTATGTACTGTATTTAGGGGTTGTATTTGGGGGTTGTATTTGGGGGTTTATTGATCAAATTATTATGATTATGATGAACTGCCTTTTGAAATTACAGTACTGTACACTACGGAATCAGTTATTTTTTTTGAACTGCAGCACAACTAATCCTTCAGCCCTTGCTGCTTAATGCGCGCATGAGTCACGCACCAACCCCCTCTCTCCACAGAGTCGTTAATGTTCTGAATATTGCCATTGTGTTCTTAATCTGTCCATAGCCGAGCTACAGTTCAAAGCATCAGTGCGTCTGCGTGTAATCACACCACCCCCCCACCCCCCAACCCTTAGAGGCTTTGTAAGTAGAGTAAAAAAAACATTAACTGATTCATGTTGTTTTTTCATTCATTCTTATACTGTCGGGGGGGGGGGGAGCTGGTGTGGTTGTTGTCAATGATTATGATTAGCAGGAAAGTGAATAAATATTTATTTTATTTTATCATGGGGAAACATGAATAATGCACATTTATAAGAATATTATTTAATAATATATACTGTAATGTATAATATATATATATACAGTATACTGTATACAGTTTTGTAATATTATTTTTTCCGTCTTTATCTTGTTAATACAGTACTTCATTGAGAGAGGAGAGGTTTTGTGTAGAGTATACGTGGTGCTTTGCATATACATTTTGCAGGCACAGGTCCCTGCCTGTCCGGTGGAGCTAACAATCTACTGTTTGTTTTTGGTGCCTGAGGCACAGGGAGTTAAAGTGACTTGCCTCGACATTTGTTACACTATCAAAGGAGCAAATGGAAACAATGTAAGACAAATCAACATGTCCTTTTATTGGTGGAGTAAGTACAAAAACATTTATTTACAAATACTGTACAATGTAAATACATTTTAAGTGCATAGCAATTCAAAACATCAACAGGTGTATGGTTTACTGTTACAGTACATGTGTGAAAACATTTGTCAGTCAGTATGGTTTACAGTCACATGTTTTAAAAACAAATTCTTAATTCACAAAAAAAGCAAAACGCAATATCTCCTTTATTAAAGAACGACAAGTCAATACATACTGTATACTGAACAGTGGGATGGTGTGCAAAACAGTCTGCACCACTACAGTCCTTGACCCAAAATACAATACATTCTTTAATATCTTTAAAATATAAATATATAAATATAATTTAAAATAATCCGTTCTGTAGGTCTGAGCGGGTCGAAATTTGCCTGGTCCCATAGTGGTCTCAGTATGGTATGGTCTCACAGACAGTCCTCCACATTGTCCATCCATGGCCGATTCCTTGTATGGCGCAAAACGCCATTAATGCAGTCTCGAACGCCTTTCATTACAGGATCTGTAATTGGATAAAAGCTCCGCATTTCATCCAGAATTTTTTTCCTTAAATTGACAGGAAGCGCCTTTTTTACGCGATTCCCATCGTAGTTCACTTTGAAGGCCCACTCGCAGTACAAAGAGTAGGGAACATGGTGCTTAAATATGAACAAGGCATACTTGTGGGGTGCACCAGCACTCTTCACCCTATACTTCTCCCAGAGTGCCAGTGGCAGATCACACAGGGTGATGTCGGGCACCGTATCGATGCGAGCGGGTGTAGGTGTGCTTGAGGCGACGGGCGATGGTAGGTTGTCTGGGAGGAAGCTTTCCTCCAGTCGTGGTCGCCGTGTTGTCTCCTGGCGTGGTCTTGACGGGGTTGTCATGTCCTCCTCAACGGCATATATGTACACTGCATCTTCTGGTGGAGGGGGTGCGTTTGGAGATGGAAGGGGGTCGAAGGTCCCATTCATCACATCCATGTCACCCCCCTGCTCCGGCGTCGGGGAAACAGGGGCATTAGCACCGAGCAAATAATGTATGCTCGCTATGTCAGCCTCTATCTTCTCCATCCGTCGATCCATCCATTGATCCATTTGTAGCATCCGTTGCTCCACATTTAGCATTGTCTCCAGAAGCAGATCTATCTTTGCCAGCACAATAGAATTCCCGGGGAGATCCACACTTATCCCATTCAGCATCCGGTCTAATGAGCTGCTTCTTGTGCATGGCATCTGGACATCTGGGGGGATGGGTGCAACGGAGGATGAGATGGGGGTTCCATGGACAGAAGCGGCATCGACATCGGGGAAGAGTGCAGGAGGTGACCTGTGGATACCCGGTAGAGGAGAAGCGGCAGCGTCATCGAAGAGGGATGGAGAAAGTGACCTTTGGATTTCTGGGCACGAAGCAGAGTCGTCTAAGAGCAAAGGAGAAAGTGACCCGTGGATTTCAGAGGTGGCGGCGTCGTCGGGTAGAACCGGAGAAGATGGGGGTGGAGAAGACGGCTGAAGATTTCCGGGACAGCTACAGCAGAATCGTCGAAGCGTATTGGAGGAAGTGGTCTGCGGGTTCGATGGGCAGGCTGCCATTCGTTTTGCGTAGAGAGCACATCACCGTATATCTTCTTGACATAATGAGGCTTACAGTACCTACACAGTTTATTCTAATGCGGCTAGAGCCGCAAGCCGCGAGGTTTCCCGGCTTTGATACTGAATCCCCTCGGCGTGCCGCGCATCACCGATGCGCGGTCACACTTCATCGGGAGCCTGCATGCACGGCGTGAGTGCCCAGGGCTCCCCGAAGGGAGCCCTGGTGTCCCGAGATGTGGGGGATGGCGGTGGAGGGCCCCGGGGGACCGGTGGACCCGGAGAGGGGAGAGGGGTGCCTCGATCGGAGGACCGATCCTCCGAGGCTCCGGCGCGCGCACGGGACACCTCGGCGCGCGCCCGGGTTCTGTCGCAGCCGAGACCGGGTAAATGTTAGAATGAACTTGGCCGCGACAGTACATCTAAGAAAACCCTTAGCCTTTGGGGTCAGCAGAAGGTTTTCTTTATTGGCCTTAGCCTGTCGCTTTTGCCTTGGCGTGGAAACAGCTGCCGCCTTTCGCTTTTTCAGCATGACAGGCACGGCAGAGGCGAGTTGGTTCCTGCATCCATAGAATCGGGGTTGCTCCATGGAAGCAGGTGGCATACAGTAATGCAGTATCTGGACAAGGGCAAGTTCAGATAAAGATCAGCGAGTGGTGGGCTATGCAAAGTTTGTAACCTTTTATGCATGGCGACCAGGTACAGGTGTTGAAAGTGGGCATACTCTAATGTGAGTCATTACCGTATAAATACACCATCCATTTTGTGTATTGACTGCACATAGAATACACATCGACTAAACATCGAATACACATTCTTGTGTTTGTATTTTTTTCTACTCGCAGCAATGCCTGTAAAAAGATTTCAAAGGACATCAGCATGCGAATTAAGGAGATGTACACTAGCGGACAACGAATTGCTGCTATCCAGCGCTGGCTAGCTACTTCTGACCTCATTGTGCCAGCAACCACCGTGTGCTATCATGCATACAGAAAAAACAGAGACCGCAAAAGGGCACCAAGGGGAACTAACGCGTAAGTATATTTATAAAACTTAACAAAAAAAAATATAGAAAATTGTACAACGGTATATAAAGGATGTATATTTATATTTATATTACAACAGTATATATATTTTGTATATTTATAGTACAACAGTATATACATTTTGTATATTTATATTTATAGTACAACAGTATATATATTTTGTATATTTATAGTACAACAGTATACATTTTTTGTATATTTATATTTATCGTACACCGGTATATATAGGATGTATATTTATATTACAACAGTATATATATTTTGTATATTTATATTTATAGTACAACAGTATATATATATTTTGTATATTTATATTTATAGTACAACAGTATACATTTTTTGTATATTTATATTTATCGTACAATGGTATATATAGGATGTATATTTATATTTATATTGCAACAGTATATTTATATTGTATATTTATATTTATAGTACAACAGTATATATATTTTGTATATTTATATTTATAGTACATCAGTGTACATTTTTTGTATATTTATATTACAACAGTATATATATATTTTGTATATTTATATTTATAGTACAACAGTATATATATTTTGTATATTTATATTTATAGTACAACAGTATACATTTTTTGTATATTTATATTTATCGTACAACGGTATATATAGGATGTATATTTATATTTATATTGCAACAGTATATATATTTTGTATATTTATATTTATAGTACAACAGTATATATATTTTGTATATTTATATTTATAGTACAACAGTATACATTTTTTGTATATTTATATTACAACAGTATATATATATTTTGTATATTTATATTTATAGTACAACAATATATATATTTTTTATATTTATAGTACAACGGTATATATAGGATGTATATTTATATTTATATTACAACAGTATATATATTTTGTATATTTATATTTATAGTACAACAGTATATATAGGATGTATATTTATATTACAACATTATATTTATATACATTTTATATTGCTGTATATTAATAAAACAATATTTTTTCTTTACATTGTAGAGAGACAACTCTTCTGGTGGACAAAATAAGTGAGGAGAAGGATGAGAGGAGTGCATTAAGGGTTAAAAACACACTGCAGGAAAAGCACAATCTGACTGTATCCGAGAGAAGCATAAAGAAGATGAGACGCAGCATTGGATGGAAATATGGACGTGTGAGGTTAGTACTGGACAGTACAGGCGGTAAAAGTGTTGTTTAGGAAACTGTGCTGTACTGTGCCACTAAAATGTTTTATTCCTTGTCATTACAGAGCGTACCCCATGATACGGGACACAAACAAAATCAAAAGAGTTGTCCAGGGCCAGGCATGGATCGACAGTGGGGAGACTTTCCAGGATTGCATCATCACTTATGAGTCTACTGTGTCGCTGGAGAGATTTGCAAGCTTTGCATTCCACAAAAAAGGCCGCATATCTTTGAAGCCGCGGCCAAAACACCCCATGAAGCTGCATGTGTGGGGTGCCATATCTATTCGTGGACCAGGATGCATTGTCATATTTGAAGGTAAAATATATCAAATATAATGTAGCCTTATGCACTGTACTTTACTAGTGTTGCCTTACTGTATGCACTGTACTATTGTGCAGTTTTTTGAGCACTTTTCTTTTCTTGCTATAGGAATCATGAATAAAGCTTTCTTCCAAGACAACATTGTCCCTGAGATAGTGCAATACATCACACGCGAGTTCCCCAATGGTCACTGCTTCTACCAGGACTACGATCCGAAGCACACCGCGTCAACAGTGCATATCCTTGAGCGCGGTATCAACTGGGTGAAGACGCCAGCGGAATAAGTGCGGTAACTGTGTCTCATTTTTTCCCCACTGTTTTCACTGTGTACTGTACTGTATCTCTTAAACTAATTGTCCTTTTTTTCCAATGACAGATCGCCAGACTTATGTATGCTGGGTGATAATGGGTAAAGGCGGGGTTGCAGACCTGCCTAAGACATGCAGATGAGCATACAGTTTTCCAGTGTATATGCACTAATTAAAAACAACCTTTTATTTTAATTGCGTGTGGATCTCCTATTTTTCATACCCTGACGGCAGCAGTGCACCGCCTCTTTGTTCTATTTTTACAACCAAACTGGTGACTGTAATATTTTGCAAC
>WSYH01006410.1:0-38421 GCA_036426205.1 Ascaphus truei
CTCTTCTGTGACCATATCTAACTTCTATTAATTTACTTACATATATCACGTATAAATAACACATTGCTAAACTTAATCATACCATAAACCCAAACATAGATAAACCTATCTTAATATCAAATACATGTTACATTTATATACCATAAAAACCTTTATACCCTTTTACACAAAAAATCCTATATAAAAACAATTATCTATTTGAATGTTCATTATTTCAATGAATTACATCCCCCCCGTATCTACTACGGAAGTGGTTGAGCTCTTATCCTACCGTTTACCAACCCCCCCCCCCCCCCCCAAATAACGTTTATTAAAAAACCCCACCCTCACCCCCACACCCACAACCAAGCCAAATACACCAACACCCATCCCCCACACCACACCTCACCTCATACACCACCCAAACAACCACACCTAACCGCCCCACCAAACCCACCAACCCACCCCCCCCCAATAAATCCCCGCCCCCCCCCCACCCTCCCCCCCCCCACCCCCCGCCTCCTACTCGTTTCCCCCCCACCCCCCCCACTCCTCACCCTTCCTCCCCCCCCGCCCCGATCCCCCACCACACCTCCTCCCCCCCCCCCACCCCCCCCCTGGACTTTTCCTTCTTCCTTTCCCTTATCTCATCCCCTCTTTTTCTCTTTGGCGTCATTTTTCCTTTCTCTCATTAACCCTTCCGATAGCCGTGGTACAACTCAGGCCCCTAAACCGAACCTCTTACCCCCCGCAGAATGGTGTTCCAAAAAATGTTTTGCTAAAAAGTGTGTACTTTTTACCCTGTGCTACAAAGGCGTTTGGCATTTCTTGATACCTTCACATGTTCGCACAATTCGCCGTTTTAAGGGCCGGATGGTCTCCCAACATACTTTTTTACCAGGGCAGTCAGTACACACACTATAAAAGTCCATTTGACATTAATAAAATGTTTGAAATTTATGTTTTAGGCCCTTCTGATAATCTTCAAAGGGTTACTGGCTACATTATTGCACGATGACACATTTTCCACACTAAGTTAACCCTACCGGTCTTACTTAAAAAATTGGTTGGCCTATCCGCTGAATCCTGGATTCCTTTCAAAAGACTAGGAGCGAGAATACTTTTTTACAATTTGTGCCTTGCCTAACACCCTTGGTCTCTCCTGGGCTTTGGTCTGCTCGGCTAGACTCCTTCAATAAATGGGGTCCATTAATATACAGCCCAATTTTTTAATCAATTTTCTTATCTTTGGATTCCTGTTTTGCCAGAAATCCGGCACAAACATAGGTGTAGGATTATCATGGGTGGGGGCAACTTTGGTTTTGGTATAGCAAGTATTCCTTATTCTATTCTGGCTTTAATCAAGGATTTCGCCACCTCCTGGTCATTAGCCTTTAGCCAAAATCCTCTGCCTTACACCGCAGATTTGGTCAATACACAATCTTTAGGCTCGATCATTTCTTTCGAACCCTCAGAAATTGCCCATATGGTATTTTTTGGAGCCTTGACAGAAATGATGCTTGTATAATCTAGGGTAGGATTGGGCATCCACCCCCTTTTTTTTTGAAAAATGTTTGGGGTAAACAATATGATTACCACTGCTTTTTTAATTTACAATCCAGAACTTGATTTCTATAGATCAATTTCCCCACTTATAACGATATTCCGATTATTTCTATAAGAAATGCAATAAATAATTCTTCTAATAGTTCTTTTGGGTCCAGACCCAAAATGATCATGATATCAATCCATTTACTGCATAATCAGATCCAATGTTGGCGAAATCCTTACTAATCCACACTACCCGCTTCCATTGACCCATGAAAAGCCCCGCATAATTGGGGCAAAACGGGTGCGCCATCGTGAACCATTGATTTGAATAAATACTCGCCCTCAAGCATACAGTAAAAATAATTATGTTTGTATAATTAAATAAAATACTACTACAAGACATCTTTGGTTATTGATAGCGTTTTGTTGGTACAAAAATGGGCTAACCACCTTGATTCCCACCTATGTTTGAATACAGGTATACAGGGAACTGACATCCAATTTAGCCCAAATGAAATGATCTTCCCAAGTATCTTATCCTAGGGATTAAGTACTTTCCATACTATCTTTGGTATAGATGGAGAGGGAAGTACATAGGACCAAATGTATCCACATACCATGATAAGTTGTGCATTAATAGAATTTATAACCGGACACATCGTCTCCCGGGGGGTTGATCAAGTTGTATGAAGTTTAGGAATATGGTACACGTATAGCACTCGAGGATGTCTATTGAAACAATTGAAATTCCTGTATTTAAAATACCCCTCATTTCGAATCCGTCAGAAATCCTTCCATTAATGCCGAATATTCATTGGTTTGGTCAGTTCCCAATTTAACGATATGATCCCATCATTGAGGAGTCATTTGCCTCCCTATATAATCCTATCGGTTGTGCAACACTGTACCACCCCCCTTTATCCGCTTGCTGAATCATCATTCTCCATCTCTAAATTTAGGCTGCGTTCCAGGTGTTGGAACTCGGCTTTGACCCGCGGTGATCCTAGGCAAGGAGTGAGAGTGATGCAGGGGTGTGTGACGACTATAAGCGTGTTTGGACCAAGACCCTCATCCCGGGACCACAAATCTGATTGTAAGTTTGAATGTTAGTGCATAATAAAGTGAACCCTTGTTTAATACTCCCTCCCCTTCTTCTTCTTTCTTCCTTCTTCTTTCTTCTTTTTTCTCTGCGCTCCAACTTTTTTTGTTTTTGATGACTGTTGTCCCCATCTGATTGACCGAGATGGAGGCGCTGTCTGAAAAAGAGAATCTGGAAAGACTTTGAAGATCCAACGGACGAGTGCAGCCTCTATTGTGGGAACTGAAGTATTAATTGGTGCATTTAAACATACTCATATATGCATGTACTCTACTTCTCCTGCCCCCTCGCTCACTCTCTCCCCATCTCATCTCACTCAATTCCCCTTCCTCCTCTCACTCAATTCCCCCACTCGCCCCTCTCTCTCAAATCAATCCACTATATCCACAACCAAGCCACCCCATCAGAGAATTGTACCTTGGGAAGGGGTGGAGCACTGCTCCAGACCTCTGGTGCAGAGCTGGTCATGTGGCACGTGGGCGGAATTTGGGGCCGACTCTCGTCACCAGCAGCCAGGCACAACGGGAGGGGGAGCACTGCTGGGGCCTCTGTTTGCTGCCAGGCCGGCAGTCGGAAGTGAAGTTGCCGGCACCGGCCGGGCCCCCCTCTTCCCAACATTGCAAAACAATGTTTATAATAATGTGACAAAAAGAAAAGGTTGGGGCCTCGCCTATTTGTATAGCTTTTTATGTTGCCTGTGTGTAGTGTGTAACCAAGAAAGGGTCGTAACTTGCCCTTGTTTTTTTCTGCAGCTGGGCCCAGTAGAGAAATAAAGCCCGTGATCTTCTTGTAGTTGCAGTGGAGGTGAGGGTTGGTCAGAGAGCGCACGGGATTTTGCTCGAACGTAGAGAAGATGATAGGAAGATATGGAACAGGTATTAGTTTTTAGTACTCGAACGTTCAATCAGCCACAAGAACTTTGGAATTAAAAATGGTCTGAAAATATATTTTTAAACAAGCTTAAACTTTGGGAATTAATGAACCTTGGTAATTAAAATAAAAATATATAAATAGCTAAAAAATAATAGATAATCCTTAAATAAAATCCTTAAATAAATTTAAGGATTGTGGGGTTGTTATTTTTTTGTGAACAAGGAAAGCCCGAATATGTGCTATAATGTGGATGACGAACAGTGTGTGTTTATATAGCCTGTTGTGGTCTGAGTAAGGGGATAATGGGGCTGGTTAGCAGAAGTTAATGTGGCAGTCTTTCCGTCACGGAATGCTGCTAAAAACATAACTTTCTCACCCACCCTCCTAGTGGGGCATTACGTGAGTTGCTTCTCTCGCCTGGCCCAAATAGAAGAAAAGGGCCCGACGCGGTGAGTGAGCCAAATCAATTTATTAGATACAGAAACCAAAGTCCACTAACACTCAACGGTCAGCTTAAAACATCCCAGTCATCAGCCGGATCGTCCAGTGATATTCTCTCAACGACGCGACCACGGGCTGGTACTGGTGAGAGTAATATCACTGGACGATCAGGCTGATGCGGGGCTGTTTTAAAAAGCTGGTACCGTGGTGTTTTTTTACTTTGTTTTTCTGTATCAATAATTTTAATTTGGCTCACTCACCGAGGTCGGCCGCTTTTCTTCATATTTTGGCCCCCGGGATGAAGCAACTCACGGACTGCCCCCACTAGGAGGTGAAGAAAGTTATGTTTTTAGCAGCATTCCGTGAAGAAGACTGCACATTACACTCTTCTACCCACCCCACTTATCCCCTTTTTACCTCAGACCAAAACAGCTATAGAAACACACCCTTTAGTCATCCACATCTAGCACATATTCTGCTTCTGTTCACAAAAAATAAAAAAACCCACAATTCCATTTAAATTTTATTTAGGATTTTTTTTAAGGATTTTCTAATCTATTTTTAGTATTTATATATTTTTACTGGTTAATTACCAAGGTTCATAATTCAAATAGTTTTAAGAAGCTTTTTTAAAAATATTTTTTCATTACATTTTTAAGTCCAAAGTTCTTTGGCTGTATTGTACCGGTCGATTTCTAAAACAACTAATACCGTGTTTCCATATCTTCCTATCATCTTCTCTCTACGTTCGAGCAAAAATCCCGGCGCTTACCAAACCCTCACCTCCAAAACAATGTTTTAGGCCACAATGGTTAGTCCCCATAAATAGGGGGGTCAAGGGCACATGCCCCTTGTGCCCCCCTCTTAATCCGCCCCTGCCCACACTTCCACAACCAGTTGTTCACTCCAAGCTTAGACATTATTACAGGTTGGAAGTCGGAATCCCAATGCAATATGCATGTGATTGTGAGCGAGTCACTCGATTTCCTTGCTCCTCAGGCACCTAAACAGAAATGTTATGGGTGAGAACTTGAATGTATGTTTTAATTTGATGTGCAGAACATTTTTTAATGTGCACAATAACTTCCTGAATTAGAAACGTCCCCTGAGATATCAATAGAGCATTAGGCAAAACACTGAGCAAGAATAAACAATACCCATCACAGGAATGTAATTACAAAGTAAATGATACCTTTTGCTTATATTGCCATTGCCTGATAGGAAAGTAAATCTGAGATAAACTACGACAGTAATTAACTGATAGATCGTTGTACATTAAACATTTCCATGGTTTGATTTGTTTGAAATGAACCTTTTAATAATGTCTCCTTTCAAATTGATGACACTACTTTCCTACACACATTATTTCATTGTAGTGTTTGAGATGTTCAAATATTTACACCAAGGCACACGTTTGAAGTATTTTTTTGGTTTAATATTTGTTAGGTTGCAAATCCCATGTACTGTACACACAGTTACGGCCGGTTGACGAATGCAACACACACACTCTCTTTAGTGCACACCAACCCTGATGAATGCTTTAAACTTATCCAGATGTGCAAAATATTTTTTTATCGTTCTTGGTTTACATACTGTATAGTTTATTAAGTAAAATGAGATACAGAAGTTTGTGTATTGTATCTATACTGTAAATAATGTGTCTGGGTCAGAGAGAGTGTGAGACTGCAAGGAGCTGCAGTTAATCCTTGACATTCAGCAGGCTGCTGACCTCGGGTGACCCAAACAGTCTTTAAAATCTGGTGAAACGTGACGCAGAGCTAAGATGTGGAGTCTGTAAGACAAAGCTTTAAAGTGTGAAACAGGAGAGCATGGGGGACATGTATCAAAGGTTCCAAAAGGACGTTATGTTAAAAGCATCCGTTTCAGGTCACGTCCGCTTGCATCAATGTATTGGAGCCTGATTTGCACTTATTTGCTCTGCTTGCGTCAGTGAGCGATTCACCGAGTGCTTTTTTGAGCAATAAGGGGACGAGTGCTTTAGCTCATTATTACGTGTCAACGTTTGTACCTGTAAACAGTACGTTTTTAATTACATCAATTAAATCCTTCAGGACTTAAGGTAGAACACTTTGTTCAGTGTCAGATGTAGGGACATTGATTAGCACATTTTATATATGTAACCCCTCTTTATTTCCTATGTGTCCTGGTATAGAGATACAGAAGCAAGGCGAGTCCGCCTCCCTCTGGTATAGGATGAACCTCATGTCAGTCCGACAAGAACCGGCCTGGGGTCAGACAACGCAGAGTTTAAGTAAACATACTTTGTGTATGGAGAATACAGCAATAACGTATTTAGGAGGTACCTCGCAGCGCAATGTCCCACAATGTCTCTTTCTTAGTCCCGGTGGCCCCCGATACTAACTAAAGGGCCACTGTTGGTGCTGGCACAGCGTTCGAGCTCGTGTAGTATATGTTGGTATTATAGATGCAGGCTTGTTACTTCACAAAGAATGGTGTAAGCGGTGTACAATTAAAAGGATACGGCAAGGTAGTAGGGGTGGCCCCCTGATGTGGTTTTTCCGTGGCCTACTCTGCTTCGGGACCCTCAGGTTTATATGGGTCCCCTTTACAACCACGGCGAGCACTCTCTGGAGAGGAGTCTCTGTCTGCACGATACTGGTATGTCCTTTTCATCTTCCGTAGGTAATAGGTAGCCCTTGTCTCTTCTTCCCTCTCCAGGACTCCTCTCCTGTAGGTGCAGCTTCCAGCCCATATCTCTCGCCACTCCCCTTTTGTGATTTCACACTCCCAATGTCCTATGATCTCAGTTTTTAAATTGTCTCCCAGCCATTGATCGGAGGGCAAGTCCATCAATATGCTTATTTGTGTCCTTGGGGGTGTTACATTATATTATATATCTACTATATATTTGTGAAAGCACTGTATTTTGTCTGCAATATATTTGTGAAAGCACTGTAGTTTGTCTGCATGGCCTGTGTCCCTCAGGCCAATGAGATTGGTCCCTTGGCCCTCCCGCCCCCCACACCTCTCATTGGGCCTGAGGGCGGAGTGACGGGCTAAAGGTCGCAACACACACACACACACACACACACACACACACACGACCACACACAACACACACACACACACACACCAACACACACCACGGAGAAGAAGACACACACATCACAGCCCACACACACCCCCACCACCAACCCCCCCCATCTGCACATACCTTCGCCTCTACATCAATAGCTCCCTGGACACAGCGGTGTAGTCGGGCCACAACCCTTCCTCCCTCCTCACACATCACTTGGAGGCTTCCTGACAGGTTAGATGATCTATCATGCTGACGGGTACTGGCGGTTGCCAACGGCATCCTCACATCCCTCCCCCAACGCCGCCTTCCTACCCCCTCCCAACAGCTTGGCGTCGCCACTGCCCAACCTCACCCTCTCTCACATGCCCGCGCTGCTGTCCTTGTCCTTCCCCCCCCAACAGCTGCGGCTGTCTTGCCACTTCCACCTCAAACCGTCGCCTCACAGGCCCTCTCGCTCTGTTCCTTCCCCTCCCAACAGCTCGAGCTGCCACAGACCGCCTCACACGCTCCCACATGCCCCACACTGCTGTCTGCCCCCCTCTCTACAGCTGCGTGCTGCCACGGCCGCATCACACCGCGCCTCACAGGCCCCGGCGCTGCTGTCCTTCCCCCATCCCAAACAGCTGCGTTGCTGCCAACGACCGGCCTGCACCGCGGCCCACAAGGCCCCACACTGCTGTCCTTCCCCCTTCGTACAGCGGCGCTGCCAATGCCGCCTCAGAGCCTACACACCTGCTGCCGCCGTGGCTGCATGTGAAGGGTGGTAGGCATGCAGGGGGGGGGGGAGAGAAGAGAGTCAGGGGGGAAGATAACACATCCGCCCCCACCACGCACCCACCCACCCACTCACCCCCACCGCCCCCCCCAGTCACCCACACCACCCAGTCACTGCCACTCACCCACCCACCCAGTCACTCTCACACCCACCCGTCCCCTAGTCACCCCCAGCCGCCCAGGTCCTCCACCCACCACCAAGTTCCCCACCCAGTCACTCACCCCCCACCCAGTCACTCACTCACCCAGTCACTCACCCCACCCAACCCATTCACTTCACTCACCCACCCACCCAGCCACGGCACTTTCAGTCCAAGTCACTGAGTCACCCACCAGCGCCATCAGTCACCCACCCCCACCCAGTCCCCAACCACACCCACCCAGTCAGTCCCTCAAACCCTCCCCACCCGTCACTCACCCACCGCAGTCCACCCACCCACCAGTCACCCACCCAGTCCAACCCACACCCACCCCGTCACCCACCCCAGTCACCCACCCACACATCAGATCACTCACCCAGCCCACCCAGTCACTCACCCACCCCAGTCACTCACCCACCACACCCAGTCACTCACCCACCCGTCAGTCAGGTCACTCACCCACCCACCCAAGTCACTGCACTCACTCACCCACCCAGTCACTCACCCCCCACCTCACTCACCACACACCCAGGCCCCCCCACCCAGTCACTCACTCAGTCAGTCACTGAGTCACCCACCCGTCAACTCAGTCACCCCACCCACCCACCCGTCCCCCAACCACCCACCCAGTCAAGTCACTCAAACCTCCCCCCCAGTGCACTAACTCACCCACCCAGTCACCCACCCACCCAGTCACCCAACCCACCCAGTCACCACCCTCGTCCCCACCCACCCATTCACCCACCCACACATCAGCCACTCACCCACCCAGTCACTCACCACCCAGTCACTCCCCCCCAGCCATCCCGACTCACCCCCTAGTCTCACGTCACTCACCCCACCCACCCACCCAGTCACTCAAGTCACTCCGTCACCCACCCACCCCAGTCCCTCAAGTCACTCACCCACCCAAAGTCACCCACCCATCACTCAGTAACTCAAGTCATCAATCACTCAGCCACCCACCCAGTCCACTCACCAGTCACTCCACCCACCCCCACCCACCCAGTCAGCATCACCCACCCACCCCCCATCACTCATCACTCACTCACCCACCCACCAGTCCTCAAGTCACTCACCCCACCCACCTTCACTCAAGCCACCACTCACCCACCCAACCCAGTCACTCAGTCCCTCACCCACCACCCAGTCCCCATCACCCACCCAGTCCACCAAGTTCAATCACTCCACCCAGTCACTGCAACGTCACTCAAGTCACTCAAGTCACTCACACCCACCCCGTCACTCACCCAGTCACTCAAGTCACTCACCCACCCACCCAGTCACTACAAGTCACTCAACTTCACCTCCACCACACTCACTCACCACCCAGTCACTCAAGCACTCAAGTCACTCAACTCAAGTCATAGCCCACCCACCCACCCAGTCACTCAAGTCACTCAAGTCAGTCAAGTCACTCAAGTCACTCACCCACCACCAGTCCTCAGCACTCACCACCCACCCACCACCATTCACTCAAGTCACTCAAAGTCACTCACCCACCCAGTCCACTCCACCCCACCCACCACAGTCAGCACTCACCCAACCCCCAGTCAGTCACTCACCCACCCAGTCACTACTCACCCACCCAGTCACTCACCACCCAGTCACTCACCCACCCCCACCCCAGTCACTCAGTCACCAAAGTCACTCAGTCACCAGTCCACTCAGTCACCCACCCCCCAATCACCACCCCCCACACCAGTCCTCCCGTCACTCAGTCACCCCACACTCACTCAGTCACCCACCCACTCACTCAGTCCCTCAGTCAACCACCCCGTCACTCACCCACCCACTGAGCTCTGAAGGGGGGGAATTGGACATGTGAGAGGGGGGGGGGGGGAACGGAGGTGTGAAGGGGGAAGGGCCGAGTGTGAACGGGGGGAGGGTGGGGGGAACCCAGCTATTAACACGGGGGCCACATTCATGTGCAGGGGGGCCCCGATTGCTGTTAACGGGGGAGAAAGAGGAAGGGGGGGGAGAGAGGCCAATGGGGGGAGAGAGAGAGGGGGAGCGAAGAAAAAAAGAGAGGGAAGGGGAGAGGAGAGAGGGGGGGAGCGGGAAAATTCAATGCCGGGCAACACCGGGTATATCAGCTAGTATATATATATATATACTATAGGCCTATAGGGAACCATGTTAAAAATGGTTTTTGAGGCAAAAAGTGACACTGTGTGCTCATTTGCATGTCATTTCCCAGAATCCCTTGCTGCAGTGGAAGTGCTGTATGCTGGGTGATAATGGGGAAAGGCGGGGTTGCAGACCTGCCTAAGACATGCAGATGAGCATACAGTTGTATTTGCATATATATATATATATATATATATATATATATATATACTGCTTGTGCAAATTGAGACAAATACAAATATTTGCACCGCATTATTGAGCAAATTGAGAACAGCTTTCCAGAGAGATGACCATTCACATCAGTGACTTCAGAACTACGCGGGCTCTTCTGCCATCGGCTTTGCTAACCTGGAAGATAGGCCCTGCTGGACGTCAAGCCAAAGTTCCGCTATCGGTTGCCTGAGTGGGCCCAATTCTGATGTCGGGTAGGACCAGAATGGTCCACGTGCCCCTGCTTCACAGCAGGTGACAGAGTGAGAGTAGAGGGGGGAGAATGCCTGAGAGAAAAGTTGGGATGCAAATTGGTGCATGCTTGGTGTAAAATTTAGAACAAATTACATTATGGTCAGATCATTTATAAATAACTGTCCTGCAGTCATACTATACATGGCGAGTAATACTAATCTTAATGCTCCTCCCACAAATTCAAAGATTGTTGCACCCCTCCTCATTCTCTCACCCTCCCACCCCCTTGTCTTCTCAGCCCCTCCCCTCATCCTCTTTCACCCCCTACCCTCATCCTCTCTCATCCCCCTCCCTTCATCCTCTCATCCCCCTCTCTTCATCCTCTCATCCCCGTCTCTTCATCCTCCAATCCCCCTCCCTTCATCCTCTCAACCCCCCATATAAAAATAAATAAATAATATTTCCCCCAGCATTAATCACCACTGCTGGGGAATGCCGTGGTGGCATTTCCATGTCTATCCCTTGCAGCACAGAAAGAAAGGTATGCTATATTTGTACATTGTAAATAAATATAAATGATTTTTTTTAGGAAATGCTTGAGACGTTTATTGCTATTTGAAGGTCAATCACATTTTCTGGAACAATGCATTTTCTGCCATGTGTGTATTGTATGATTAATATATATATCCTGTTTTGTATTTTTTATAATAATCATATTCATGCTATTTCACTCTGGATGACTCACTTTGCATTGATTGCATTACCTGTAAATGTATGTATATCTTTTTATTTTTTTTCTGATGATTAAGTTACAAATGGATTGTTATGAGTAACCAATGTATGTTAAAAGATTCAGCATGTCTGTTGCTGTTAGTTAGTCATGGTTTTTACTTTAAAAAGTTAAACACATTTTGTGTCAATAGTTTAAAACAACAATAACTCTGGCTTTTAAATTAATCATTGATACTCAAGCTTTTGTAGCTATTTGTTTTGAATTAGTTTTCAAGCAGGTCATTTATCAAAGTCTGGAAAAGGTAGTCACAAAAACAGCATGCAAATTATAAACTTCATGTCATTTCCATATATTTAAAATCTAAACAAACTTACATAAATAAACAAATGTATTTTTTTTATTTACTTGTATATTCTTAAAATACAACGGACTGTGTCTTTCTCAGGATTCAGGAGTCAACACATACAGTATAATGAATCTATCAGGTTATACATAATATAATGAAATGTGTCTTTTTTACAAGATGCACTGGTAGCATAACTCTTTATATTATATTGTCTACTATAATACATTTTGTGTTACACGTGGAAAGCATGCATTTTACAACTTTCTGTATAATACATATTTCTGCTAGCCCAGTGTTTATCAATTACATTTTTCAAGGGGTTCAGAACAACCAAACCATTTCCAGATTATTTTAAGGTTTTGTTTGAAAATGTGTATACTGAAATGTAAATTATGTGGACTATGTATAAAGTCAACTTGGAGAAAAATGTACACAGACAGCATAATTTTCATGTTGCTTCTTAATGTGTTGATGCATCAATCACTTTGCTCCACTTTGTGCCACATAGAGTTTGTGTCACATTGCAACTTGTAGAGTGTCAAGAGGAAAGTTAAGGAAGAGTTACATGACACTGACAAAGTTGAGAAAAAAGTACATTATGAGGGGGGGGGGGTCTGAAGTAAACAGCACTGGGATCTGAACAGCAATTTTAAGTCAGCATCCATCTAAGGTGCCTGATATTGTCATCCATTTTGTTTATTTTCTGCATGAAAGTGGAGTGAGAATGGAAGTTTGAAAGGGACACATTTTTCTTTCTGCTCCTAAGTTTTAAGTGATAATAAATCTTTCAGCTAACCAAAAGACCTTGGAGATGGGAGAAATGAGACACTGTTATGAAAATAAAATATAGATAACAGGCACATCTCGAATTCAGGGGGAGGTTCTCATGGTCATATATACCCTTTCTCTGAAATCACGTATATAGAGAAAAGGTCACTGGCTTGAATAATAGTATGAATCTTATAGTTATGTTATTAATTCAATGTTCATATTCATATTTTGTTTATCTTATACGCTTATGTAATGACGCACACGCCACCTTACATAGGGGGCGTGGGCTTAGTATTTTTGGAATAAATATGGCTTGTAGGCCAATATGTCATTGGGGAAGATTTATTTTGAAATTTCCTTCTATGTGTGCACATGTACACGAAATAAACTCATTTGTTATTCTGCAATAATCCTCAGATGTGTTTCTTTATTCACGCTTTTCACAACACACTGATTAAATGAGATGTAGCACAGTGTGTGTGCCTCTGTGCATCACTTTTTCTTCCTTAAATCTACCATATTAATGGTAGTGTAAATGTCTGGCTTCTAACAATATGCAAAAAGGGTAGGGGTGCTCCCAAACTCTTTTTGTGTTTTGTGTATGTTAAGGATCCCGGATAGATCCAGGTTGGGTTGAGCCCCAGGAGGAAACTCCAAACTCAGGGGAAGTACCCCCCTGCCCCCCGTCAGGAAGGTAGTATTCTCCTGTTTACTTCGGAATCTAAACACACTTATTTGAGAGCGCCCAGGCATCTTTCCCTTCTAACAATATGCACCAGATATAAGAATCTGTTTCTGACATTTGTCGCCACTGTGCTCCAAATGAAAGTGCAGGATGTTAAAACTCAGCATAGCAGTTAGGGACCCCTATAATCAAACTACTCCTTTCTTCCAAACCTGGAGTGTTGGTATTTTCAGAACTCGGATGTCCAGGGCAATTGTAGTTCAGACTTTGTCATTTATTGTAGCATATAAGTGGACTGACATTTCAGTGGAACCATGGTACATTTGTCAAGGATTACTTACCAAAATACACATAAATTGAAATCCCCAAATAACCCTAACACTGCAGAGGGATTCATATTGCGGTGGCAGCATCTACTTCTGGTTTCCGATATGGGATGTCATTAAAGACTTGGAACGCATTCATCCACTGTTGGCGCTTACTTCTGGTCTAGCATCTTACGGCGTGTCCCATCATCAGTAAGTAGCATTTCAATATGGAACACAACAAACCCATCACCATAGTAGCTATTAACACAACACAGTGTGCCAGAATAAGTGAACAGAAAAAAAAAATATTTAATAACAAAGAAGCTAAAAAGCCTTTAAATCAGACAAATAAGCTAGTAAACTTTACTCGTATTTATTTTTCTGTTTGCTATTTGCTAATACTGGCACCATTTGTTATGTTCATGGCCACAAAGTTGATGTATTTTTGTGCTTCACATTGGAATACACATTGCTGATGATGTCACACCGGAAGTCACAATACCGGAAGTAAGCACCAATACCACTTGATTCTGTCCAGAAGTCAAGCAGTGGAAGCTGCAGAACTTGAAATAGATGCCGGGTTTTGGGGCTTTATATTCAAGCCTGCAGGTGCACTTTGGTAAGCATTCCTTGACAAAGGTACAATTCCTTGGTGGTACCTAAATGTCGGTCCATTTACTGTATATACTGCAATACACTATTTGATAGCATTTACATACAGATTGGTGCGTTGGTCCTCTGCTTATTATACATAATTATAGAAGTCAATCCAACTGTGAGCAGCAAGCAGCCATGTCATTAACCTCTATCAGCAAAACTATTGGCACTAGTGCACTAGTGCACTAGTGCATTGTAAAGCAAAAGTGACCCTCACTTGCCTATATATTCTATTTTTGAAGGTTAGAAAAACATACACACATAAAAGCCCACAACCTTTTAAGATTCAGAAATAGCACATAGGTAACAGCATCTAATGCATATGAGATGTAATTTGTCATCATCATAATCATCATCATCATCATCATCAAGATTGCATGGGCCTAGTATTGATGGTTATAGAGAGAACCTATAGAAATGGAATCAACGCTCTCCAGTTAACTAGAAAGATAAAGTAAGGTGCAATGGGGCGAATGCATATAGTAGAGACATAAGTTAACCAAAGTTAACACAAGAGCCCCAGTTACTGCACTCAAAGTATAGAATAAATACCATAGTGGTAGGGGTATACAATAACCCACTGTGGTGTATTCCTCCTAGAATCGACACAACAGGGTGAGTATCGTTTAAAAATATATACAAAAGGTTAATTAAAATCCACGGGTAGGCAGTAGAAAAGGGTGTAGCAATACTGGGCTATTAACCCATAGTATGCGGACTGTATATAATAAGCAGTGTTACCAAAGTCTAATGGATAAAGTAGCAAATTAGAATCTTAAATAGTGTATGGTAATCTGCTAATATACTTCCCTTACAAACACTTGCTACTTAGGTAAATAGCATTGTTATAAATCAGCCGATGTACAGTAGCTAAAGTCTTGGTATAGCTCGGCAGAATAGGAACCTCCTAAGTAGAGCCACACATGTAACTTTACACTGCTCAGTACATTAATACCTACTTCCAATATTTTAGTAGGACTAAATTACCATACACTATTTAAGATTCTAATTTGCTACTTTAGCCATTAGACTTTGGTAACACTCCTTATTATATACAGAGTCAGCATACTATGGGTTAATAGCCCAGTATTGCTACACCCTTTTCTACCGCCTACCCGGGGATTTTAATTAACCTTTTGTATATATTTTTAAACGTTATTGTTGTGTTATATTGAAATAAAATGTTATTATTTTTGATTAATTGTGAGAACAATACTCACCCTGTTGTGACGATTCTAGGAGGAATATACCACTCCTCCAGTGGGTTATTGTATACACCTACCACTATGGTATTTATACTATACTTTGAGTGCAGTAATTGGGGTTCTTGCGTTAACTTTGGTTAACTTATGTCTCTACTATCTAGTTATAGAGGCAAGACAATCTCATCAGTCTCAACAGCATCACACAATGCTTCACAACAAAAAACGGATGGATGTGTGTGGTGATGATGAAGAGGAATAAGTTGTTAGTGACACCGGCACTAGCAGGGTAGCAGAGATAGTACAAACAGGGGGAAGCAGGACAGTTTCTTCTAGAAAAACTCTTAGGCCATCAGCAGGGCAACTGTTCTCACCATGTTTTTTTTATTCCTCTAAATGTTAAAGTTTTAATCAAACAGGGATTGAGGATGAGGGTACAGGTACCTGTTGTTTGTGCCATGCAATTGTTAGTCAGGGGAAAGTGAGTATCCCTGCACCCACCATTATGAGGCTACATGACAAAGAAATGAGAATTGTACGGGCAGTAGCACGGTTGTGAGGAGATATATCAAAATTCCTGATAGTTGATCTGGTGATTCAGAGGGTTTTGGTGGTGGTGGTGATGAAGGTTACCATCATGAAGATGTGGGAATCTTAATAAGGATGAGGAAGAGGAGGAGGCTGTGGTGACATCTCCAGCACAATCTGATACTAGCAGTGGGAAAAGGGGCCACCTGCCATGATTATTACACATACTCGTGGTGGATGTATTGTCTAATAATCCAATATATTAAACCATGGTTAGCAAAGAATTGGATTGTGTACACATTTATTATCATTCACACAATATGTCCCATATGCTGAAGAACAAATTTGGAGAAATGATTGTAAATTGTATGTTTTTCTTCAGCTTTTTAGTGTGACGGTTCTCATCTCAAATCAGGAAGCAGACCCTCAGGGCTGAGGTTGGGCTGTAAATAAACCGACCACAGCCCTGTAAGAATATCCATAGTCAGTATGGAAGCAGAGGTCAGGGCTGGTGGCAGAGTTGCAAAGTCCAGGAGACAGGTAGAGGTCTGGGCAGGCAGAAGGCTGCAGGGTCGGGGTCACGGTCTGGGGTCAGCAACAGGGACTCAAAACAGGCAAGAGGGTAAGGCGTAACTGTAAAGACCAACAGGAGCTGCAAATGTAGAACTTTGCTCTGTGAGTCCCTATAGTAACTGCAGCCTTATAAAGCAGACTGCCAGTACCAAAAATGGCCACAATGAGCAGAAAGGGCAGGAGAGACAGAAAACCTTGTCCATAGTGAAAACCCGGCATGGATCGACCAGAATTCTTACAGTACCCCCCTCTTGAGGAGAGACCCCTGGGCGTTCTAAGCCGGTTTGGCAGGAAATTTCCAAAGAAACACCCAGACCAGGTTGGAGGCATGGACATTCCTGGATTTGATCCATGAATTTTCCTTGGGTCCATAACCCTTCCAATGGACCAAGTACTGTAGCTCGCCACGGGATCTACGGGAATCCAATATTTGGCTTACTTCAAATTCCTCCTGGCCATCCACCAAGAACGGTTTAGGAGGATGGAGGGTAGGAGGAGAGAAGGTGTTCTGAACGAACGGCTTGAGAAAGGAGACATGGAACACTGGAGGTATTCTTCAATTATCCGGAAGTTCCAGTTTGAACGCCACCGGGTTAACTTGTAGATGGGAATGGGTAAGGGCTAGAGCAATCCACAGGGTAACATCCTTGGCACCTGTCACGCCTGTATGCCCGCAGACCTGGAAAGACCCCAATACGGAGGTGGGAACGGTATTACACCACACACCCACAGCAGTGGGAGCAAGCCCGGAGTGTGGTATAGCGTTGCTGGGCCTGTTGGAAAAGTGGTTAGGATACTTGCAACGTCTTGTAGGGTTAAACGTAAGAATGGTCGTGTCCGTGCGCCAAAGTCCAGGGGTACAGAGAGCAGAGTAGTTGAAGTTCAAGCCAAGTCCAAGGATTCCAGGGGTCAGCAAAGTAGAGTTCGTAGCAAGGTTCAAGGGTTACAGAGAGCAGGGTAGTCCACGACGAGCAGGGGTCAAAGCCAGGGAAATCCAAAGTAACACAGGAGCAGGTACAAGCAGAGGGAGCAAAGCATAGGACTGCACACACAGGGAAACAGGAACCATGCAGAGCGATGATAGAGAGGACAGACAGGGATTATAAAGGAAGACACACCAATGGGAGAGAGGGGAGGAGCAGAGAGAGAAGTGGGAGACAGCAAGGATAGGTCAGGTAGAGAAGAGGAGGAGACAGAGTGGTCAGACAGAGAGACAGCTTGCAGGGAATAGGAGGAGGAGTCAGGAGAGTGACAGGCCTTAAAAGAGGAGCGTGTGCGCGCGCCCTCAGTAAGCTGAGTGCACGCGCACAGGCTGCGTCACGAGACACGCGGAGCGCCGCGCTGCGGGCACACCAGCAGAGGAAAGCGGATGAACGTAGGGAATCGCCATTGAGAGAGCCTGGGAGCAGGGAGCGTTGCCGCAGGGGCTCGGGGACCACGCAAGACTTGCGGGGCATGCACTGAGGTAACGGGGCAGCATGAGAGGTAGAAGGAGTGGGTCAGGAGTGGCTAAGCGCAGGGAGATTGGCAAGGGAAGTGACAGAGGGAGAGAAAGAAGGGGAAGGAATCCCGTGAACCGTCACAGCACCTTCATCTAAGCGCATATAATGCAGACTTCCACAAACTCATGTACGTCTATATGTGTTCGAGGAAATCGCAAGTCTTCCTAAACCCCGGGTGACCAGCCGTCTTGGAGTTATGACCCCATTGCAAAACCTTACTTCGGAATTGGGGGGGACAAATAATTTAGACTAATGTGTGGACGTTGACTTGGGATCCTTTGCCTTAGCTTGCGAAATCTGTTGCAGAAGTGATGAAGATACAGCAGAGAAGATCTGTGCAGGTGGAATGATGGGCCCCTGCTCTACCTCCTCAGAGCCGTCAGGAGAGAATTGTCAAGACATAGCATCTGCTTTGATGTTCTTGGATCTTGGATGATAAGAGATCACAAAGTTGAACCGAGTGAAGAAGAGAGCCCACCTCGCCTGACGCGTCCCGAGTCTCCTTGCCCCTTCAATGTATTTGATGTTCTTGTGGTCTGTAAGGATTGAAATCGGAAAAATCCCCTCAAGCAAATGTCTCCATTGTTCAAGTGCCATTTTCATAGCCAGAAGTTCCCAATTTCCAACATCATAGTTCCTTTTCATGGTAGATTTTTTCTTTTTTTAGAAAAGAAGGTACAGGAGTGAAGTTTCCCATGAAAATCCTTCCCTTGAGAAAGAAAGGCTCTGGCTTCGAGCATGAAGGGTTTCGTAGAATCTGTATGTATCAACACAGGTGCGGAAGAAAAGGCAGACTTGGGCTTCTCGAAAGCTAGAAGAGCCTCAGCGGGCCATATCATAGGATTCACCTTTTTTTTAGTAAGAGCCGTAATGGATGTAACCACCTTAGAAAAATTCCTGAAGAATAGTCGGAAGTAGTTGGCGAAGCCCAAAAAATCGTTGTTTCGGTTTGAGGCCTAACGATAAGGGCCAGTCCAATACTACCGATACTTTCGCACGATCCATTTCGAACCCAAGAGAAGAGATTAAATACCCAAGGAAAGAAATATTCTTCGGTTTGATTTGACACTTCTCAAGCTTGGCATAGAGGGAGTGGTCCCGAAGTCTTTGGAGAACCAATCTAACCTATGCCCGTTGTTCGGTCAAATAACTGGAAAAAATAAGGATATAGTCCAGATATACCATGAGAAATTGGTCCAGTAGATACCATAATATCTCGTTGATGAAATTTTGAAAAATGGCTGGTGCGTTGTATAAGCCAAATGGCCTGACTAGATATTCGTAATGGCTGTCACGGGTATTACAGGCTGTTTTCCATTCACCACCTTCTCTGATCCGGATCAAATTGTAAACTCCTTGAAGATCCAGTTTGGTGAAGATCGTAGCCTTGCGTAAGCGGTCAAAGAGTTCAGGAATGAGTGGTAGCAGATATCGGTTCTTTACGGTGATTTTATTTAGGCCTCTGTAGTTGATACATGGCCTGAGAGAACCATCTTTTTTGAAAACAAAGAGGAAAACCGCTCCAACAGGAGAACTTGATTTGCGAATAAACCCACGCTGAAGGTTCTCCGAAATGTATTCCCGCATAGCCTTGGGTTCTGGTTCCGAAAGAGGATAGGTGCGGCCACGAGAAGGTATGGCCCCTGGAAATAGATTGACTGCACAATCATAAGGTTGGTGGGGCGGTAACTCCTCTGCCTGTTTTTTGTCAAATACGTCGGCAAATTCCATGTAACAAACTGGAAGGAATGATGAGGATGCTCAGTAGGTAGCCGAACCTCGGAATGGTGCAAGACAGCGGAAGACAAGATCTATGGCAATGTTGTCCCCATGCTGTCACTTGATTGATTGCCCAATCGATCTTGGGGTTGTGGTGCCGCAGCCAGGGAAGTCCTAGAACCACTGGAGTCGAGGGAGAGCAAATAACGTAGAATGATAGTGACTCTTTGTGAAGTGCCCCAACCGTAACCAGCAGAGGATTAGTCTCTAGAGTGATGGTCCCAGTTATCAGGGGTCTTCATAAATAGCCACTACTGCTAACGGAATCTCCCTAGTACGGAGAGGAAGGGAGTGGAGTTCCACAAATGTGTGGTCAATGAAGTTCCCTGCGGCTCCTGAATCCATAAAAGCTTGAGTGAAAATGGATGCTGATCCCCAGGAGAGTGAAACCGGCAGGAGGAGCCATGAAGGTTTTGGTGAAGGAAGAATAGAAGAAATGTTCAGAGAATATTCCTCTATCTTCACTAGGCATTGGGGTTTTCCTAATTTAGGACTGTCTCGAACTCCTTGTTCTCTCCTGTTCAGGAAATTTGGTATCCCCTAATTGCATCGGTTCCTCATCTGGGCGAGATGCAGTTAGAGATCTGTTGAAATGAGGAGCTAGCTGAGTTGTTGGGATTTATGGAGACTGGGCTCGCTCGGTCTACCGTTCTCGTATCCGGAGGACCATTCTGATACAGAAGGCAAACAGTTCTTCCAGATCAGTTTGTCCTTTTAATGCTCAGAAAGCCCCTGCCAAAATGCTACCACCAGAGCGTCATTATTCCAGCCTGTCTCTGTAGCAAGGGTTCGGAACACAATGGCATATTGGCCTGCGGTACGGATTCCTTGTCGGATTCGAAGGAGTGAAGCTCAAATGGAGGAGAAAGGAGTGAAGCTCAAGCAGAGGAGACGCGACCAGGGACATCGAATACTCTTTTAAATGCCTGGAGAATGGAAAGGTAGTCGTTGATCACTGTTGATTCTCCCATGGAAGGGAAGCCCAGGCCAAGGCCTCATTCGTTACTAGGGAAATGACATACTGTAGGCTACCCTGGATCGGTGAGAGCTGAACATGGAGGGCTGGAGTTCGAACTGAATCAAGCATTGGTTCAGAAATGCTCTACAAGCAATAGGGTCCACTCCATAACGCAGAGGCGCCGGGATCCGTGGTCCCTGGGAATAAGGGGTGATTCGGCTGGAACCAGGGAAGCTTCCAGGAAGGGCAGTGCAGGGGTAAAACTCACCTGGAGTGTGTCCAGCCGAGTAAAAAATTTCTGAAGTCGGCTTGAAATAAGTGCCAGCTTTTGGTTTTGCAGGACGGGGCGTGTCTCATGATCTCCGAGTAGTTCTCCTTGGAGAGATATGGCTCTCTCTACCTCAGTGGGGTACATGTATGGCCGAGCAAAATGTGACGATTCTCATCTCAAATCAGGAAGCAGACCTGCAGGGCTGAGGTAGGGATGTAAATAATGTAAAACAAATATAATCACTGCGCTTCTCCGTATAAGGAGCATGCAGCTAGTGAAGGAATTGGCTATACAAATGTGCAAAACAAAAAGTGAATCCCTGCGCTTCTCATCGACCAGAATTCTTACAGTACCCCCCTTTGAGAGAGACCCGGGTGCTTCTAAGCCGGTTTGGCAGGAAATTTCCAAAGAAACACCCAGACCAGGTTGGAGGCATGGACATTCCTGGATTTGATCCATGAATTTTCTGGGTCCATAACCCTTCCAATGGACCAAGTACTGTAGCTCGCCACGGGATCTACGGGAATCCAATATTTGGCTTACTTAAATTCCTCCTGGCCATCCACCAAGAACGGTTTAGAGGATGGAGGGTAGGAGGAGAGAAGGTGTTCTGAAAGAACGGCTTGAGAAGGAGACATGGAACACTGGAGTATTCTTCAATATCCGGAAGTTCCAGTTTGAACGCCACCGGGTAACTTGTGAATGGGATGGGTAAGGGCTAGAGCAATCCACAGGGTAACATCCTTGGCACCTGTCACGCCTGTATGCCCGCAGACCTGGAAGACCCCAAATACGGAGGTGGGAACGGTATTACACCACACACCCACAGCAGTGGGAGCAAGCCCGAGTTGGTATAGCGTTGCGGGGCCTGTTGGAAAAGTGGTTAGGATACTTGCAACGTCTTGTAGGGTAAACGTAAGAATGGTCGTTGTCCGTGCGCCAAAGTCCAGGGGTACAGAGAGCAGAGTAGTTGAAGTTCAAGCCAAGTCCAAGGATTCCAGGGGTCAGCAAAGTAGAGTTCGTAGCAAGGTTCAAGGGTTACAGAGAGCAGGGTAGTCCACGACGAGCAGGGGTCAAAGCCAGGGAAATCCAAAGTAACAACAGGAGAGGTACAAGCAGAGGGAGCAAAGCATAGGACTGCACACACAGGGAAACAGGAACCATGCAGAGCGATGATAGAGGGACGACAGGGATTATAAAGGAAGACACACCAATGGGAGAGAGGGGAGGAGAGAGAGAGAGTGGGAGACAGCAAGGATAGGTCGGTAGAGAAGAGGAGGAGACAGAGTGGTCAGACAGAGAGACAGCTTGCAGGGAATAGGAGGAGGAGTCAGGAGAGTGACAGGCCTTAAAAGAGGAGCGTGTGCGCGCGCCCTCAGTAAGCTGAGTGCACGCGCACAGGCTGCGTCACGAGACACGGGAGCGCCGCGCTGCGGGCACACCAGCAGGAAAGCGGGATGAACGTAGGGAATCGCCATTGAGAGAGCCTGGGAGCAGGGAGCGTTGCCGCAGTGGGCTCGGGGACCACGCAAGACTTGTGGGGCATGCACTGAGGTAACGGGGCAGCATGATAGGTAGAAGGAGTGGGTCAGGAGTGGCTAAGCGCAGGGAGATTGGCAAGGGAGTGACAGAGGGAGAGAAAGAAGGGGAAGGAATCCCGTGAACCGTCACAGCACTTCATCTAAGCCATATAATGCAGACTTCCACAAACTCATGTACGTTATATGTGTTCGAGGAAATCGCAAGTCTTCCTAAACCCCGGGTGACCAGCCGTCTTGGAGTTATGACCCCATTGCAAAACCTTACTTCGGAATTGGGGGGGACAAATAATAGGACTAAGTGTGGACGTTGACTTGGGATCCTTGCCTTAGCTTGCGAAATCTGTTGCAGAAGTGATGAAGATACAGCAGAGAAGATCTGTGCAGGTGGAATGATGGGCCCCTGCTCTACCTCTCAGAGCCGTCAGAGAGAATTGTCAAGACATAGCATCTGCTTTGATGTTCTTGGATCTTGGATGATAAGAGATCACAAAGTTGAACCGAGTGAAGAAGAGAGCCCACCCCTGCGCGTCCCGAGTCTCCTTGCCCCTTCAATGTATTTATGAGTTCTTGTGGTCTGTAAGGATTGAAATCGGAAAAATCCCCTCAAGCAAATGTCTCCATGTTCAAGTGCCATTTCATAGCCAGAAGTTCCCAATTTCCAACATCATAGTTCCTTTTCATGGTAGATTTTTTCTTTTTTAGAAAAGAAGGTACAGGAGTGAAGTTTCCCATGAAATCCTTCCCTTGAGAAAGAAAGCTCTGGCTTCGAGCATGAAGGGTTTCGTAGAATCTGTATGTATCAACAAGGTGCGGAAGAAAGGCAGACTGGGCTTCTCGAAAGATAGGAGCCTCAGCGGGCCATACATAGGATTCACCTTTTTTTTAGTTGAGCAGAAAGGGCAGGAGAGACAGAAAACCTGGACCGTAGTGGAAACTCGGCATGGATCAAGCAGAATCCTTACATGTAGTGGGCAAGAGCTTTAAGAATCTACTAAAATAATCTGGAACTCCCTGAAAAAAAACCAGTATGGCATATTTTTCCAATATGGCTGCTCCACACCTGTACTAAGAAGTTGTTGAAGTAGTGGGCTCTTGATACTTACACATAGTAGGAAAGTGTACCTCACAACAGGCTCATGACTATTACAAATCATTAGGTGTGGTTTTATCCCTGTCGCCAAAGGGTGTTGGAGATGATGGTTGTGGCAGCTGATGCACAGAATAAGGGAGTCAGCAGCAGAACTTTTTAAAAGGCATACTACCCTAAATATGCAGACTGTTGTTTAGAAGCCCCATAAAGTGGCAGATACTCTTTTGAAAATAGAGGGGATTTTGGTTTTGTCTGAGGGGTCTGGAGGTTTAGCTAACGCCAGGAAATAATGGAAGAACCAAGGGCTTCATGCAGTAAGCGCCGATAAGCCGTTTATCGCCATTTATTCGCCAAATTTGCCCACCGAATTCAGTAAGCAGTAAGCGCCGATAAGTGGGAAAAATCGGCAATTTTTGTTGCCGATAGCCACTTATCGGCACTTTTTGAACTCGGCTGAATCAGGTCCCCGATCAGCCGCGATGTCGGCACTCCAAATGGAGATTTTTTTCGGGCATCCAGCCCGCCACTAAATTTGGTCAAGTTGGTGGAGGATAAGCATCGGCAAGGGCGACACTTAGAAAAATCAATGCCTTTTTCCTGTCTGTGATTGATGCCATCTCCGGAGCTGATACCACCCGGAAGCCCCCCGGCATGCATCCGAGGCAGGAAAAATTCATGTACAGCCCACTTCATTACCTTAGCGGCTACCCGCTAAGTAAATGAAGGGGTTACCCCACCGTGCCAGCTTTATTTGGGTACGGGGGTGAGTGAAGGGTATTTGGCCTTGTTGTTTGTTTAGGGCTGGCGGGGGGTTTGCGGGTGCATTTAACCCCTCACGACCGTGCAGTTAATACCGCAACGGTCATGAGGGGTTAAGCCTCTCCCGCTACCCACTCGCAAGCCTAAACAACCACCATGTGGCTAATACCCCCTTCACCCGCTACCTACATAAAAAATAATCAACACACACCAGCCCCACCTAAATAATAAAAATATCGACATAAATAAATGAATAAATATATATATAAAATATATATAATAATAATATATATATATATAAGATATATAATATTATATATATATATCTATATAGATAACCCCAACAACACCTACATACACATATGCACATCAATGATACTATAGGCCGGTGGGGGGCCCGGTTTTACCCGAAAATTAATGTCAAAACACATACATACCTACAGAAATCCCCACCCCCCTTTACCATACAGTATAGTAATGGCCACAATTATATTATCCCACAAATGGATAATGTGAATGTGCCATTTGAAATACATAAACACAAATCAATACATTAAAACATTAGTACTCACCCATGTTGGCTGCCACTGATTAAGGCCATCCTCATCTTCATCCTGCCCATGCCCCATCCGCGCAGTAAAAAGAAACAAGAATGAAAACATCCAATGTAATGTCCCCTAACGCTCGTAATACATAGCGGGTTATTAACCGCTACAGTCATTAAGGGGTTACCCCCCTCACCCACCACTCGGGAGGCCTACATACCCTCCCCCACTAACCCCCCACCCATGAGGCCTAACCCACCCTCACCACTACCACAAGGGAGGCCTACCCACATACCGTTGGGGCCAAGACCCACACCGCTCCCCCCCACCCAGTACCCACAATAAACAAACATGTACACGCCCACAATAAACTTATTCTATTATTAAATACATAACCCACCCCTGTGCCCCCCCATAAATACAAGATTTATCCTTTACAAACAGGGTTCATAACGCAGCCCCACGCGAGTCCCGGTTGGTGGCGGGGCACCTGACAGACTACGGGTACCAGCAGCCCTTTTTCAAACAGGTTCTGGAGGCCTGTTGGGGGTCCGCCAGCACATGGCACCCAGTGGTTCTCCTTGGGTCAACATGGGCCACAATTGGGTCCCCACAGTAGGCCAAGGATGCTGGGACCCCGGGTCAGACCCACGGCGGGCCTCGGGTGGTTATCCAACGGGGGTCTGGGGAACTCACGGGTGCTCACTACGGGTCGCGGTGCCCCACAAAAGTGGACCACACATCTTCACCCTGCACCTACGGTCGGCGTGCCCACACAGAAGTGGGACCACACAGCTTCATCCCCGCAGACTACGGGTCACACGGTGCCCCCACAGGGTGAGGCCACCACTTCATCCCCACATGTGTCACCCATGGAACCACCGAGCCTGATAACCCGTGAGATAACCCAGAAAACCAGGTGGTCTCCAGAGGTCTCACGCGCACCGACGGAACAAAACCCTGAATGTACAAAAAAACCTTGCCTATACATTTCAATCAGCATACACCACACACCCCACCCCCCAACCATACGTACAATATGTGCAATAACTATTATCTCAGATATGGATAATCGAATAATTGCCCATTATTAAAAACTTAACTAGCATTTCAACTAAACTAAATAAGTGCTACTCACTGACCCTCATCAAAAGAGAATCTCCGACGGCCAGCAACATTCTTGTCTTGCCCACCAAATACTTGCAAAACAAAAACGCCAATACTATTTTCAATTACATTCAATATACAATTAAACCCCTTAAACCACCTTATCACGGATAATAACCTCAAAGGTAATTACAGGGTTACGAGCAACACTGGCCCGATACCCACCTTCACCCATGAATTCGTACAGTGTGGCTTCATCATGCAAACTATATATTATATATTAACTTAAAAACACATCAAACCCAGCAAGCTCAACAACGCCCCCCCCTCCTAATAGTGACTATATGTATGCCACATAGAGTGCAACATGGGCTGTGGCAACATGAATATAGGAACCACAAGGGTGGCCCAGTGCTACAACATCCAAATGACAAAACATACATGGTTAATAATTACAGAAATGATGCTTCAAATAATAACATTGGCTAATGCTAAAATAAAAAATGGTTTTTACGTTGAAATTTTGGCCAAAACATCAATAAGCTGCACACCAAACGTCGTAAACCATAATAATTGGCAAGTCCTACACTACAGACAAACTGCATTTGTTTCCAATACCCTCGTATGAGGGGGACGAACCCTAATAGAATTCATTATCCTCAGCAAGATGAGAAACCTCCACCATTAAAAAGGGTGAGTTGACTGAGCTCTGCTGGGATGTGCCACAACCTCCATACACACTGTATACCAGTCGCCCATTAACTTAACACACCAACCCGCCTCATCAACCCCCACAGTCGACCCTCCTAATGATTGAACTATATGTAATGCCACATAGAGTCAACTTGGGCTTGTGGCACATGAATTAGGACAACACAGGGGGTGCCCCAGTGACTACAATTCCCCAAAATGGACAAAACAAAACATACATGGTAAATAATTACAGAAATGATGCTTCAATATCTAAATAAACATTGCTTAATGCTATATAAAAAATGTTTTTTTAGTTTAGAAATTTTGGCCAAACGATCATAAGCTTGCACACTCAAACGGTCAAGGTAAACCATATAAGTTTCAAAGTCCTACACTGACACTGCATTTTTTCCCAACACCTCTGTTGAGTTGTTACGAACCTAAGATATATATCATTACCTGCAGCAAAGATGAGACACTCCACCAAAAAAGGGGGGATTTGGACGTGATCTCTGGGGGAGGTGCCAACCTCCATACACTGATACCAGTCAGAAATTAATTAACACACACAACCCAGCAAGCTCAAACGCCCACACCCTCCAATATTGACTATATGGTAATAGCCAAGAGTGCACTGGCCTGTGGCACATGAATTAGGAAAAACACAGGGGGTCCCAGTGTCTACATCCCAAAATGAAAACATCATGGTAATAATTACAAGAAATGATGCTTCAATACTATAACATTGCTAATGCTAATAATAAACATGTTTTTTTTAGTTAGAATTTTGGCCAAACATCATAAGCTTGCACACCACCAACGTCAAGGTAAACCATAATAAGTGCAAGTCCTACACTAACTGCATTTGTTGTTCCCATACCTAACTCTGTATGAGGGACAACCATAATAGATTCATTACCTGCAGTCAGATGAAGACACTCACCACTTAAAAGGGAGTTTGACGTGAGCTGCTGGGGGAGGTGCCACACTCCACTACAACTGCTACCATTCAGAAATTAATTAAACACACAACCCACAAGCTCAAACCCCACCACCTCCTAAATTGACTATAGGTATGCCACATAGAGTGCAACTGGGCTTGGCACATTAATATAGAAAACACAGGGGTGCCCAGTGCTACATCCCAAATGACAAAACTACATGGTAATAATTACAAGAATGAGTTGCTTCAATAACTATAACTTGCTCAATGCTAATATAAAAATGGGTTTTAGTTCGAGAAATTTTGGCCAACATCAAATAAGCTTGCACACCCAACGTCAAGGTAAACCATAATAAGTGTCAAGTCCTACACTACACTGCATTTTGCTTCCCAATACCTCTGTATAGGGGTACGAACCACTAATAAATGAAATATCATTACCTGCAGCAGATGAGACACTCCACCATAATAAAGGGGGTTTTGACGGCTCTGGGGAGGTGCCACACCTCCATACAACCTATACAGTCAGAATTATTAACACCAAAACCCAGCAATGCTCAAACGCCCACCCACTCCTAATATTGACTATATGTCTGCCCACTAGATGCACACTGGGCTGTGCACCATAATATAGGAAAACCAGGGGGCTGCCCAGTTCGTTACATCCAAATGACAAAAATACATGGTAATATTACAAAGTAATGATGCTTCTACTAATAACATTGCTAAATGCTAATAATAAAAAATGTGTTTTTTTAGTGAAATTTTTGGCCCAACAATCATAAGCTTGCACACCAACGTCAAGGTAAACGCATAATAAGTGCAAGTCCTACACTACACGGCATTGTTTCCCAATACCTCTGTATAGGGGGACGAACCAAATAGATTCATTACCTCACTCAAGGGATGAGACACTCCACCCATTAAAAGGGAGTTTGACGTAGCTCTGGGGGAGGTGCCACATGACCTCCATACAACTGATACCAGTCATGAATTATTAAACCACAAACCCAGCATCTCAACGCCCACAACCCTCCTAATATTGACTATATGTAATGCCACATATAGTGCAACTGGCTGTGGCACATGAATAAGGAAAACACATGGGGTGGCCCAGTGCTACATCCAAATGACAAAACATCCAGGTAATAATTACAAGAAATGATGCTTCAATACTAATAACATTGCTAAGGGCTAATACTAAAAAATGGTTTTTTTTTTAAGTTAGGAAATTTTGCCAAAACCATAAGCTTACCTGCCGCAAGTGATGAGACACTCCACCATTACAAATGTGGGAGTTGGACGGCTCTGATGTTTGTCATTTGGATGTAGCACTGGGCACCCCGTGTGTTCCTATATTCATGTGCCACAGCCCAGTTGCACTCTATGTGGCATTACATTAGGCAATATTAGGAGGGTGTGGGCGTTTGAGCTTGCTGGGTGTGTGTTTTACTAATTTCTGACGGTATCAGTTGTATGGAGGTTGTGGCACCTCCCCGAGCTCACGTCACTCCCCCTTTTTATGGTGGAGTGTCTCATCTTGCTGCAAAAGGTAATGAATCTATTATGTTCGTCCCCCTCATACAGATGTATTGGGAACAAATGCAGTGTGTGTAGCACTTGCACTTATTATGGTTTACCTTTACGTTTGGTGTGGCAAGCTTATATTTTTGGCCAATTTCTAACTAAAAAACCTTTTTTGATTATTAGCATTAGCATGTTTTTAGTATTGGAAGCATCATTTCTTGTAATTATTACCATGTATGTTTTGTCCTTTGGGATGTAGCACTGGCACCCACTGTGTTTTCCTATATTCATTTGCACAGCGAGTTGCACTCTATGTGGCATTAAGATAGTCATATTAGGAGGGTTGTGGGCGTTTGATCTTTCTGGTTTTGTGTGTTTAATTAATTTCTGACTGGTCATAAGTTGTATGGAGGTTGTGCACCTCCCCCAGAGCTCACGTCAACTCCCCCTTTTTAAGGTGGAGTGTTCTCATCTTGCTGCAGGTAATGAATCTATTATGGTTGTCCCCCTCATACAGAGGTATGGGAACAAATGCAGTGTAGTGTAGGACTTGCACTTATGATGGTTTTAACCTGACGTTTGGTGTGGCAAGCTTATGATGTTTTGGCCAAAATTTCTAACTAAAAAACCATTTTTTATTATTTGCATTAGCAATGTTATTAGTATTGCAGCACATTTCTTGTAATTATTACCATTCCTTTGGAGTAGCACTGGGCACCCCCGTTTTTGAAACTATAATTCCATTGGCCACAGTCCCAGTTGCAATCTATGTGTCATTACATATAGTCAATATTAGGAGGGTGTGGGGCGTTTGAGCTTGCTGGGTTGTGTGTTAATTAATTTCTGACTGGTATCAGTTGTAATGGGGTTGTGGCACCTCCCCCAGAGCTCACGTCAACTCCCCCTTTTTAATGGTGGATTGTCTCCTCTTGCCGGCAGGTATGAATCTATTAGGTTCGTCCCCTCATACCGAGGTATTGGGAACAAATGCAGTGTGTGTAGGACTTGCACTTATTATGGTTTACCTTGACGTTTGGTGTGCCAGCTTATGATGTTTTGGCCAAAATTTCTAACTAAAAAACCATTTTTTATATTGCATTAGCAATGTTATTAGTAATTGAAGCATCATTTCTGTACTTATTACCATGTATGTTTTTTCCATTTGGAATGTAGCAAGGGGTCCCCCCCTGTGTTTTCCTATATTCATTGCACAGCCCCGTTTGCACCTATGTGTCATTACATATAGTCCATATTAGGAAGGGTGTGGGCGTTTGGCTTGGCTGGGTTTGTGTGTTTAATTAATTTCTGACTGGTATCAGTTGTATGGAGGTTGTGGCACCTCCCCCAGAGCTCAGTCAACTCCCCATTTTTAATGGTGGAGTGTCTCATCTTTTTTTGACTGCGGTAATGAATCTATTTGGTCGTCCCCCCTCATCCCAGAGGTATTGGAACCATGCAGTGTATTTAGGACTTGCACTTATTTGGTTTACCTTGACGTTGGTGTTGCAAGCTTATGATGTTTTGGCCAAATTTCTACTAAAAACCATTTTTTTATCGTAGCTTAGCATGTATTAGTATTGAAGCATCATTTCTTGTAATTATTACCATGTATGTTTTGTCATTTGGATGTAGCACTGGCACCCCCTGTGTTTTCCTATATTCATGTGCCACAGCCCATTCACTCTATGTGGCATTACATATAGTCAATATTAGGAGGGTTTGGGCTTTTGAGCTGCTGGGTTGGTGTGTTTAATTAATTTCTGACTGGTATCAGTTGTATGGAGGTTGTGGCACCTCAACCTCCCCGAGAGCTCACGTCACTCCCCCTTTTTAATGTTGAGTGTCTATCTTGCTGGCAGTAATGAAATCCTATTATGGTTCGTCCCCCTCATACAGAGTTATTGGGACAAATGCAGTGGTAGTGTAGGAATTGCACTTATCTAGTTACTTCACCGTTTGTGGCAAGCTTTATGATGTTTTTGGCCAAACTTTTCCTAACTAAAAACCATTTTTTATTATTAGCATTAGCAATGTTATTAGTATTGAAGCAGGCATTTCCTTGTAAATTATTACCATGTATCGTTTTGTCATTTGGATGTGACACTGGCACCCCCTGTGTTTTCCTATATTCCTGTGCCCCAGCCCAGTTGCACTCTATTGCATTACATTAGTCAATATTAGGAGGTTGTGGGCGTTTGATCTTGCTGGGTTTGTGTGTTTAATTCATTTCTGGAATTCTGACTTGTATCAGTTGTATGTAGGTTGTGGCACTCCCCCGAGCTCACGTCAACTCCCCTTTTTTAATGTGATGTCTCATCTGCTGCAGGTACTGAATCTATTAGGGTTTCGTCCCCCTCATACAGAGGTCTGGGAACAAATGCAGTGTAGTGTAGGACTTGCACTTATTATGGTTTTCCTGACGTTTGGTGTGCACGCTTATGATGTTTTGGGCCAAAATTTCTAACTAAAAAACCATTTTTATTATTAGCATTGCATGTTATTAGTAATTGAAGCATCATTTCCTTGTAATTATTACCATGTAGTTTTTGTCATTTGGATGTAGCACTGGGCACCCCCTGTTTTTTCTATATTCATGTGCCATCAGCCCAGTTGCACTCTATTGGTTACATAAGTCAATATTAGGAGGGTGTGGGCGTTTGAGCTTGCTGTGGTTTGGTGGTTTAATTAATTTTGACTGGTATCATTGTATGGAGGTTGTGGCACCTCCCCCCCCAGAGCTCACACGTCAACGCCCCCTTTTTAATGGTGGAGTGTCGCATCTTGCTGCAGGTAATGACATCTTTATGGTTCTCCCCCTCATACAGAGGTATGGGAACAAATGCAGTGTAGTGTAGGACTTGCACTTTTATGGTTACCTTTGACTTTTGTGTGCAAGCTTTATGATGGTTTGGGCCAAAAGTTCTAACTAAAAACCATTTTTTATGATTAGCATTAGCAATGTTATTAGTAGTGAGCAATCATTTTCTTGTAATTATTACCATGTATGTTTTGTCATTTGGATGTAGCATGGGCACCCACCCCTGTGTTTTCTAGTATTCATGTCCACAGCCCAGTTGCACGCTATGTGCATTACATATAAGTCAATATAGGAGGGTGGTGGGCCGTTTGAGCTTTCTGGGGTTGTGTGTTTCATTAATTTTTCTGACTGGTATCAGTTTGTATGTAGGTTGTGGCACCTCCCCAGAGCTCACTGTCACTCCCCCTTTTTAATGGTGGAGTGTCTCATCTTGCTGCGGTAATGAATCTATTTGGTTCTCCCCCTCATACAGAGGTATGGGAACAAATTGCGATTGAGTGTAGGACTTGCACTTATTATGGTTACCTTGACGTTTGGTGTGCAAGCTTAGATGTTTTGTTGGCAAAATTTCTAACTAAAAAACCATTTTAATTATTAGCATATCATGTTTTTTAATTTAATTAGAAGTATTGAAGCATCATTTCTTGTATTATTACCATGTATGTTTTGTCATTTGGATGTAGCACTGGCACCCCTGTGTTTTCTATATTCATGTGCCACGCCATTGCAACTCATGTGGCATTCATATGTCCAATATTAGGAGGGTGTGGCGTTTGAGCTCTGGGTTGTGTGTTTAATAATTCTGACTGGTTCAGTTGTATGTAGGTTGTGGCACCTCCCCCAGGAGCTCACGTCAACTCCCCCTTTTTAATGGTGAGTGTCGCAGCTTGCTGCGGTAATGAATCTATTATGGTTCGTCCCCCCATAGCAGAGGTATTGGAACAAATGCAGTTTAGTGTAGGACTTTGCACTTATTATGGTTTACCTTGACGTTTGGTGTGCAAGCTTCTGATGTTTTGGCCAAAATTTCTAACTAAAAAACCATTTTTTATTAATTACATTAGCAAGGTTATTAGTATTGAAGCATCATTTCCTTGTAATTATTACCATGTATGTTGTGTCAGTTTGGATGTACAGCCTGCTGGCACCCCCTGTGTTTTCCTATATATATATATATAAGTGGTTCGACCAACCTATACATTTTGCTCGCTTGGAGCGAGTGGATTTACCCCCGGGCGAGTAAATATTGGGTCCCAGCAGCAACCCGTTTGGTACTAGGTGGCAGTAGATTTTTTTGTGTTGCAAGTAATTTTTTTGGTGATTTGTCAACCACTGTATATATATATACACCACAGCAGAGATATATATATATAATATATATCTATATTATAATATCTCTCTCTTCTCTCTCTCTCTCTCTCCTCTCGCGCTCTCTCTCTCTCTCTATCTATAGATCCAGTCTCTACCCAACTGCTGCACCAATATCCAAAGAAATATACGAAGGGTTATCAAACTATAACTGTAACTACACTAACACTCTCCATACAGACACACTACATTACATGACTTTCTTTAATAATCCTAACTGATCGTACAATCTTAAAATCATCCAAATGCCAATGAAAAACCTCACATTCAAGCATACATTCCTTTACATTGTATAAATGATGCATACCATCTCTGCACCATTACCTCTGCAAATTGAAATATTAACATTATATATGCAAGCTAAATACCAATACAGTACCTCCAAAGAAGTACACTATTTTAAACCATCAGTAAACAAAATCAATTAGCATCATTATTTACATCCCTAAACAATTGACTCCATCCCGAACAATGAACAATTAACTTTCACGCCTGAAGCAGAACAATTTATCAATGTTTAAAAAATATAGTACCAACCAGAATACAAACTTTAACCCAAAGGCTAACCCTGCACACAAGCACCAATCAATATCAACAATTAAATCTATCAATTTTAAAATACTTTAAACACCCAAATAATGCATAGCAAGCATAGACAAATTAACAATTTTTTTTTTTTAAAACACCCATGAAAGAAAGCTTTTTAAACAACATCATTTCTTACCCTGTTGTATATATCTCTCTAGACATACACTATTATACTACATACATACAGTTTTTGCAAGAAATGATTCCACAAAAAAAAATACACAGTTAAAAAAGATTTTTAAAAAAAGAAAAATTACAGTTAAATAACATATCCGTTCTTTAGTTCACTTACCTTAACTTGGCCCACACCGACTCCCGTTGGCAGCTACGCACGAACCACCACCAGGCACAGCACCCATAAATAATAAACCATACAAAAAAATAAACATTACACTAAAATTATCCAAATCAATTCCACGGGTCTTCTACATTGTAACCATCTCATCTTCATCTGTATTCTTCCTTTCTTCTATCCTTCTTCCGGGTGGGGCGGTGTCTTCCTTTCCATCTTCGGCCACGCCCTGGTTTCTTTTCTCCTGAGGTCCCTTCCTCCTCGGCGTCTGGCTTCAAAATGATAAACGACCTAGGCTTTTAAAGGCTATGACGTCACATTTTCGTCATATGGCTTCACCACGGCCCTGATTGGGCCGTGAAAACATGTGTTTGTGGCCGATAAAAATAAAATGAGACGTCACTTAAAGGCATGAAAGCACAGCCAATCAGAATGGATTTGCTTCAATTGCCTTTAAGTATGACGTCATTAAAAGAAACATGGCCAGCTCATTTTGCCTGTCGCCAATCAGAGCGTGGTGAACTCCTCCCTACTCTGATTTGGCTCTAGTATACCATGTGACAGAGGCTTGGGGGGAGAAAGGATGTGACATCATTGAAAGCCTGTCACAAGGGTACTAAGATAAACCCAATCAAGTAGGGATGCGATTTTTTTTTTAATGACATCATCTTAAAGGCAATTGACAGGTTTCCCCCAGGAGGGAGGCGTCAGCACCGATGGTGGTGATTATAATCACACATGCTATTTTATTTCCTGTACTTTTGTGAGTGCATTTCTTCGTATACGGACCCCCCTTCCTTCCCGTCCCCTCATAATATACAGTTTTACACTTATGGGGCGTGCGCTCTCTCCTCTTTTTTTCTCTCTCTCTATATATAATATATAACATTAAATATTTCATTTATAGTCATATAGTTATTTATTTATTTTAGATTTATTTATTAATTTTGGGGCTGCTGTGCGTGATTTTTTTTTATTGTTGGTAGCGGTGTGGGGAAGTGGGGTATTTGGCCCTTCGGTGAGTTTTAGGACTTGCGGGGGGGGGGTTTGGGTGCACTTAAACCCCTTCATGACCGTAGCAGCAGTTAATACCGGCTACAGTCGTGAAGGGTTTAAGTGCACCCACTACCCCCCGCAAGCCCTAAACACCCACCGTTTTGGGCTAATACGCACCCTTCACCCACCCCCGCTACCCCAATAAAACAAATTCACACCCAGCAGGCAGCACATTCATAATAATAATCTAAATAATAAATAAATACATAATATAAATAAATAAATTTAATTCCAAAGAGTGTAGATGTGTCAGGGGGTTTCCGGAGTGGAACCTCTTTGGTTTTAGTCTGGGGACCACCTCTTCCCGAGATACAGGCCCTTTATGGGGTGCCGGTATCCCTATGCTTTTTTTACATGCCGCGGTCACTGATCGGGACCTTTTAATGCAGAGGGATACTGGTCACCTCATACAGGTGTCTGTATCTCGGGAAGGCAGTGGTCCCCGACCTGAACCAATGCGGTTCAGCTCCTGAAACCCCCTCACATGTACATATAGTAAAAGTTGTTTATAAATACTTTATAATTTTTTGGGCCGATGTTTGCGCTGAAGAGCGCTGGTCTTCTCTCGCTGCAAACCCTTATCGGCAGAAACGGCCTCATTCGCCAAGTTTCGGGAAGCCGGCTTTTCGGCACACTTCGGGCTCATCGGCAGTTCTGCTTTCGCTGTGATTCGGCCAAGGATCGGCATGGAATTCGCCCTACTAAATCGCTAGGGCAAATCGCCCAAATAAGGCCTATCGGGCAACCCTTGGCATTGCAGCTTTTTTTGGCGCTTATGCATAGAGCCCCAAGTGTTCCTTCTTGCAACTAATTCATATTCCCTACTCTTGCCTAAGTACTTTGTTGAATTTACATTTTGTTTGTACCATATTGTGGAAAGCCAAACAGCCAGCAGTTACATCTCAGCCCTAATTTCTCCTATACACCAACCCGACTCTTGCATTCCTGCCAAGGATGTCTTCTCTCTACCACCCCTTTGTATCTAAAGCCCTCTCCCCACCTTACCCCTCACTGACTGCCTACACCTCTGGAATTCCGTTCCCTCAAGAGACGACTAGCACCCCCCTCTCAATCCACCTTAATACCCATATTTAAAAAAACACGTGCTTAATGCAACTTTGATTAGCTCCATGGCTGATACTTTTACAACTCATACATAAACCTTGGCCCCTTGCAGACGCAACCCTCCTGAACGCCCTCCTACTGTCCTCTGTCATTCTTCCTACATAGAGCCTAGATTGTAGCTCTTCTGAGAAAGGACTCTTTTCTAAATGTTACTTTTATGTCTGAAGCATTTCTTCCATCATGTGTTTACAGTATTTATATTATTTGTTATTTATATGATTGTCGTGTTTATTACTGCTTGGCAGCGCTATGTACTTATTGGCACCATATAAATAAAGACATACATACTACCTTCAGAGCTCCTTCCAGAGCTCCTTTCTTGTTCTCGCATAGATCCTACGGGACTATTTAAGAATTATCACTAAAGTTAATCAATTTTTAGTTATTCATTTAATTGGTTTGCATGACATTTATGCATAATTCAATTCTAGTCAGCAAGAGGGAAGGGGAGTCACAGGGACATCTGTCCTGGGTCCGACAGTCATATGGTCGCTTCCCCGCTGTCCTATGCCCTGAAGTTTAGGTGCGGAGGGGATGAGGAGGAGGGGTAGGTAGAGGGGGAGGAGGCTCCCGCTAGATCATGCCAACTTCTGTTTTCCGCAGCCTTAGTGGGCCCCTTCCCCACCGGCAGCGCCCAGGGAGGCAGGTGAGAAAGGGGAAGAGTGAGAAGGGGGGGATGAAAAAGAGGGAGATGTAACAAAGAGATTGTCCCGAGAAGAGTTTAGTGAGAGAAAGGCCTGTGAGACGCATGGGAATAGTATAGTAGGGGAAGTGAGAAATAGGTGGTTCGAAAAAGCGGGGGGGGGGGAGAAAAGAGAGAGGGAGAATGAGAGAGTCTTGCTTTATTCCCCTTATTCCACTAGCCACTGCATTCCTGCAAGGTATTCTTTAAAATCCCCAAGAATAGCACATCAACAAAATTTTAGAGAACGATAGCAAACATCAATGTTTCAGCCTCCCAAATGTAATTTACTGGATGTTTACCTTAAAATGCAACAAAAATATGAACTGCCTTTAATCAATCAGAGAAACCTCAGTACGTGTGCAAGGGTTAAGATGATATGAGGAATTTATAGTTTCCCCCATCATTCTCACTCCCTCTGCATTACAGATTTTCTGGCAGAGAGCAAGAAACAATAAATATCTTTTCCATTATGCTGCTGGAGTTCTAATCAATCTCTAAACACAAAATTAGAACTGTCTGCAGCAACTCAAAAGAATTAAGTGTTCTCCATGGAGGCACTGTTGTGGTACAAGGCCAAGTGGGGAGGGTGCTAATGACATGTTGCTGCGGGATTCCTTGAAAATATGAGAGAAAAGGGAATTATGGCATAGGTACGGGCTGAATTAGCATGTATGCATATGAAGGTGACATAACAGTTACTATAGTAAATCATTGCAGTAGTGGTATATCTACTGCTCTTACTTTTTAATCTATAGATTATTGATAAATTACATTTTATTGGAAAGCTATAGCCTGTAGCTTTCATGGTGGATGGGGAAGTTATAATTCTAGTCAGGACTTTCTGTAGCACTGCTAAAGAAGGCTGACAACTACAACAGATTCCCTGCCTTCTTTGTACATTTCTGTAATATGTCTCCTTATGGCCTTATTCAGTTGTAGCATGTCACAATGTTTCCCCTCCACCAGATCCTCAACATATTCACATCTACCTTACAGATCACAGAATTCCATTCAATATCAATGTGCTTCAGAATATTTATGTGTAGCCCCCCCCTAGGCTACTATGTCGGAAGGGATTATGGCATTAATCGGTTAATTGTGTGGGCTCATGCATGGTCCCCTCCTATTGTTGGAGTGCCTTAGCAGGAAGAAGTCACTCCCTCGTATGCATTTTGATGTTATCATGGGGGAATATATATTAGCCAGATGTTCTATAACTTAGGTTCCTGGGAGGTGACCGTTGGAAGTACCTCACGTTGATAAATTTAAATACAGCTCAACCCGTTATAAACGCTATCCGTTACAACGCAATCCGCTTATAACGCGATCAAACGGGGCTCCCAATTTTCGTATTTATGAATACTTTACAACAACGAGTTTGGTATCTTAAATACTTTACTGTACAATCATAACAATTGTACATATTTCTAACGCGATCCACATTATAATGCGTGGTATTCTTTGTACCGCCAAGCACTAGCGTTGTTTTTTTTTTTTTAATAAGGGGTTGAGCTGTAT